>JARHVA010006360.1:670000-795000 GCA_037957365.1 Torreya grandis
AATTACAAGATTGTATCTTATATAGGCATGCTAGGCTCCATGGTATAAATCCCCAGGAACATAATTTTTTGTATCCACATCTTATTTTACATTTATATTTATGCATACACATGTACACACACATCGAAATGAAAGTGTGTGTGTGTGTGTGTGTGTGTGTGTGTGTGTGTGTGTAGATAGATATTATATGCATGTTTAAATACATATATATCTACATATGTATGTGTATATATACATGTATGTATCTATGTAAAAATGGACAATAGATATTTATTAGACACTATATAATGTAATTATATCATGATTTATTAATTTTAGAAATTGGGTCTAAATTATGCATTATTAGTTTGTTTTTTTCAACTTTTAATAGTTTATTATCCTTTTCTCAGTGTCGTATAGCTCCCCTTTTCTCTCTTTTATAATTTCCATTTGAGTGGATCATTTTTTCAAGAATGATATCACATTTTTGGGGCCTATGTAGAACATTTGTGTGCTTCACACACTATTTTCTATGGCTCCTTTTAATTTAAGTGTTTGAGTCCCTTATTGTTGCCTTTCTTTTTCCCTTTTTCTATTGGAGGTTGATTCAATCACTAATAAATAAACATGCATTCTAATTCATTTAGGCATCTAAACAAAATTTAAAAATACCATTATTCACATATATCTATTAAGATTTTATAAGTATTCAAGAAAAAAATAAAAATTTATTATAAAATTAAATAAAGAACTCAAATCCATTTAGAGATATTGTACAATATTAATTTATAACCTTAAATTATTACAATCGTTAAAATATAATATTTTCTATCTTATTAATATTGATGAACCTATCAAATAAAATACCAAGATAGTTTTAATATTCTTTGATATATTAAAGTAATTTAGGCATATGATAATGAACCCAAAAACTATCAAGAACAAGAAAATAAAAGACCAAGATATTGAAATAATACCTTGTCACATCTCTCTTCATCTTTGGCCAAAAATATTTTTCCTCCACCAAAGCCATTGTCTTCATCTTACCAAAATGTCTAGCCAAACCACCACTATGTAATTCTCTTATTATATTGTCTCATAGGGACCCAACTAGAATGCATATTTGTTTCCCTTTGAAGAGATAACCTTATTATATAAGATACTCATCATAAATAGCATCTGTAACACATGTTAATGGATTTCTGCATTGCTCAACTACCTTTCTAAAATATGGATCAGTATCATATAATTATTTAATAGCTTCAAATCCAACTACTTCACTCACCATAGTAGTTAATAATGCTACCCTCTTACTCAATGCATCAGCGACTTGATTTTGTTTTGTTGATTTATGTTTCAACACAAAAGTATACCCCTATAAGAAAGAAACCCAATTTTCATGCCTACTATTCAAATTTATTTATGTATTCACATACTTCAAAGCTTCATGATTTGTAAATAGTATAAAATCTTTAGACACCAGATAATCCCTCCAATGTCTTAATGCCTATATAATTGCATAAAGTTCAACATCATAAGTAGAATACTTTTCTCTTACCTTAATAAATTTATCACTAAAATATACTACTATCTTTCCTTCTTGATTCAACACAACACTAATTCCCACAAATGAAGCATCAAAATCAACCTTAAACACTTTGTCAAAATCCTATAATGCTAAAATTTGTCTTTTTGTAATCTTTTTCTTCAAAAATTCAAAGCTTTCTATGGTTTCTCTAGTCCATGCAATTTTTTTTCCTTTCATGCAATATGTTATTGGTGCCATAATACTACTAATTTTTTTAATAATTGTTTTGTAAAAAGTTGATAAATCATGAAAACTTCTTACCTCTATAATTATTTTTGGAATAGGCCACTCAACAATTAACCTTATCTTTTCTTCATCCATTTTCACACCATCTGCTAAAACTACAAATCTCAAAAATACCAAACTATTCTGCATAAACTTGTACTTTTTAAAATTTGCATACAACTTCTCATTTATTAACAAATCCATTACTATTCTATGTTGTAAGTGTTATTATTTAGTCTTACTGAATATCAAAATATCATCAAAATAAACAACCACAAACTTAATAATATATTTCCATAGCACTGTATTCATCACCCTCATAAATGTGTTAGGTGTATTAAATAATCTAAACGGCATCACTATCCACTCATATAAGCCATCCCTAGTCTTGAATGTTGTTTATCACTCATCTCATTATCAAATTTGAATCTGAAAATAACCAATCCTTAGATCAATCTTGGTAAAATATTTTTCTCCTGCAAGCACATCAATCATATCATCTAAACAATGTATGGGAAACCTATAATTTATTTTAATTTTATTAATTGCTCTACTATCCACACATATTCTCCATCCTTCATCTTTATTTGGAGTTAATAATGCTAGTGTTGCACATGGACTCATACTCTCCCTTATCACCTTCTTCTTTAGCAATTCAGTAACTTATTTATTTAATTTTGCATGATCTATTGGATTCATCCTATAAGCTACTTGATTGGGTACAATTGATCCTAAAATCAAATCAATGTGATACTGAATATCTCTTTTTGGTAGTAAACCATTAGCAACTCATCAGAGATAACATTTACATATTATTATATAACATTTACATATTCTTTCAACACTCTTGTTGCTTCTATTAGTATTGCCACCATTTTTGTTTCTTTATTCTTTGCTACTAGTGCACAACAACAACCTACTTTCTTCATATCTTGGATAAATTGCTTAGTACAGAGCATGCTTTCTATTTTTTCTTCCTCTTTAAGAGGTAACAAAACTATCTTTATACCACCTTTCCAAAAAGTGTATGTGTTCTTTGCTCCATCATGAACTACTTTCTTGTCAAATTACCATGATCTCCCCAATAACACATGACATGCATCCATCAAAATAATATCACATAATATTTCATCATTATAAGTTTTTCTTATAGAAAACTTGATTAAGCACCTTTTGTCTACTGTGACCTCATTCCCTTTCTTAAACCATGAAATCCGATAAGGGTTAAGATGATTTTCACATTGCATATTTAGTTTCTCAATCATTTATTTAGAAAGCATATTTTTGTAACTACCACCATCTATAATTACATTGCATACCTCTTCACCCGAAGTATATCTTATTTGAAAAATATTTGATCACAACCATGCATCACCACATTATTTATTTTGCACTTGATCCTTGGACTAATTATGGTTCTTCTCATCATGAGATTCTCTCCAACATCAATGGGTGCAACTTTAGTATTCTACTCTTCCATTTCAGCCTCAACTAGATTTAGTCTTGGGCGATCTTCTTGCCTCCTTTCTTGATATTGATAGTGTGGACAGTCAAATGCTTTGTGCCCTTATTCTTCACACCTATAAAAAATATAAGTTCTACACTGATTCAGAAACCATCCTCTAGCACAACCATAACCTCATCCTCTCTGAAATACTCTTCCTCTTTTTTGGTATTGAAACCCTTGCCTATTATCATCTTGCCTTTTTGCACCATGTGATGATTCACCTTTATTGACATAAAAGCCACCTTTGGTGGTATTAAATTGACTTCATCCCCTTATTGGATGGGATCCACCTCTTTTTAGACCAATAGATGTCTTTTTAAAATTTTATCTATTTTGTTTTTCTACCTTTAAAGCTAATTGATAAGCCTACTCCATGTTAAGTATTATATGCATGCTTAATTCATCTTGACTATAAAATTTTAAACCATTTACATAGCTTGCAACCATTTGCTCTTCTGTGTCTTCATGTTCCACTCGTAAGGAAAGTTTATAAAATTCATCTGTATACTCTTATATACTATCATTTTTTTACCTCAAATTCTAAAAATTTTTTAATAAAGTTTGTGCATAATCTACAGGAAGAAATTTTTCCCTCAGCTTCTTCTCCATCTTTTTCCATGAATTAATATTCTCTTTACCTTTTCTCTATCTATCTTTTTGCAAGGGATCCCACCAAATCATTACATGACCTTTTAATTTCGTACATGCAAACTTTGACTTCTTGTCTTCTCTCATAGTCTTCTACTCGAGGAACTTATCCATGCTATTCATCCAATCTATCAACTCCTCTAGTTTTAAACTGCCTCCATAATCTAGAATATCAACCTTGATTCCTTCATTTCTTCCTTCTAAAGCTTGAACTATCCTATCTTCCATTGATGGTGGTTTCTCTTGCTATTCTTCTTCTTTTTGAACTTCTTCACCATGATCTATGTCTTCTTCATCACCACCTTGTCTTATCTACTAATTAGTGATAACCTCTATTAATTGTTGAACTTGCCTCTATAGCTCTTATATAGTCTAGTTCATTTGCACAACACCTTTTCATCATCTCACCATTCTTTACTCCTCCAAGATTCGAACTTGCTTTGATACTAGATACTGAACTCGAAAACTATCAAGAATAAGAAAATCACCAATAGGCCAAGATCTTAAAACAATACTCAGAATTGATTCATATTGATTGATTGCAATAATTACAAACCTAAACCATCGTTAAATAATACTCAACTAATAATTTAGAGTTGACATGAAAAAATTCAAAAAATAAAAAAATCTAAAAAAAGTCTATTTTTAGCAATTGTTATTTATAGTAATTCTTGCACGCAAGCACGTGCAACTCTAGAAATTTCTCAAAATAGCTTAAATACTAAAATTAGCCTATGGAATGAAATTCAACTAAAGTTGACTTTTGGTTCTAAAAATATACAATTTTTAAAAATAGAAAATTTCTAAAAAAATCCTTAAACATTAATTTTGGATCCTCAGATGATCATGTTGGCCTCCAAAAAATATCGAAATCAAATCTTACTGGATAGACTGGCTTAAGGTAGAATTGAAATTTTCAATACAATTGTTTTGAGGTGTGGAAGAGCTCAAACGAAGTTATGAGTCAAAACTCATGGCTTCCAGAAGGTTGGCCTATTTTTTCTACATCATACAATTGAGTGTTTCTTAGTTTAAAGTTAGCAGTTAGAAACTTACACTCTCAGGGGTCTAACTCATTCCAACTAGACTTTACCGAAATGAGGGTGGGTTATAGTGGATGTGAATCTGAATAAAAAACCTAGACGTAGCGAGAGTCTAATAGGATGAAGCATGAAGATAATTGCTTAGTTATCCGAGTAGAAATCCAAACCTAAGTGGAGATAATAATGAATTGTAACCAACTCCCATTGTACGAAAGAAAAAAAATAATACAACATATTTTTCTTAAAATTTTCAAGTATTATTTCCTTCCTCTAAATTGGTCAAACTCGTAATGTGTTGTTTTTATTTTAAAGTTTCTCAAAAAAAAAAAAAATTGAAATTCCATGTGGAAGTATTCTACAACTACTTAAACGCAAATTACATTTAAACATTTCCTTCGAGCCAAATTTAAGGTGTGTTCTTTAACCTGGATTTCTTCCACAAATTTAAGGCTTAAGGAAAATGAGACCTCTTCCACAAACCCGAAAGGGAAAAATAAACTTAATAAGACCTACTGAGTACTCCTGAAGTAACCAAAAAGTCCTCCTTAGGGTCAATAATATTTAATACATGCCCATTAATGTCAATGAAAGGATACAATGGTGATCTTATCTATTTTAGCTATTCACCATATTCATTCAACGCAAGTAAGAGACTACAACATGCTAGGAGCTCTATAAATCCTCGCCTATATCATGAATTCTAAATTCACGTGTATTGACTAGAAACATATTGTTGAATTCTACGTATGGAAAGAGTCGACGTTGAAAATCATGATTTTTTTGTGGTTTGTGTTGTGTTAGGGTTGGCTTTACTCTTTTTACGAGACTTTCTAAATTTCTATATCTTACTTTTCTGCTATGACTTTTCTAATTTTTTAATATAACTAACAATGTATTATACTATATTTTATTAATAAAAACGCTTTTCAGTTTAAAAAAATACAAATTGAATTTGAGTTTGTTTCAGCATCAATACTTATATATACTCCCTCTGATCATCTAAGTGCCACCAATCTCTTTATTCTCTGATCCCTGCCTTCTGTTCCCAGACCCTTAATAAGATGTGGGCTCTGTTATTTCCATTGCGATGGCTTCCAATTCTTCATTTACCTTATTCCTTGCCCTCATTTTTGTAACACTCTGTTCGTCTTATGATTTGGCTGCTGTGAATGTGAGGGAAAAGAACTTGGTGATATACCTGCAAGAGACTCTAAGTGGAGTCGACAATATGATACGTACAGTCGTAGGATTGAATGGAACGTCTTTAGGTATGTTGGCATTTAGAACAGCAAACGTCGTAAACCACATCATCACTGAAGGACCAAATCCGTCCTCCAAGGTTCTAGGAAGAATGCAAGGATTCGAGGCCCACCCAGATCCTAAATAGGAAGTCTTTCATATGCTTTCCTCTATCATCTTTACGAATGAGAAATACAATGGAAGCACTCTTGATATACAGGGGACCAATAGATTTAGTCTACCGCAGAGGGAGCTCTTTTTGGTTGGAGGAACTGGACGCTTCAGATTTGTTCATGGGTTTGCCCTCCTTGATTTTCTAGTACAGTCTGGTCAGACTCTTAGCTTTAAGTTTAATATTACCATTCGATCATATTAATATTAGATTCGTATTCATCTCCAATCACTCAGGTAATAATATTGTATTCATCTCCAAACACTCAGTTCTACCACTCTATACCCATCTGATGCTCAATCTGTACCAGTTAGCCACTGCTGCCATTCCTATTATTGTTAAATAAAAACAAAATTGGGCATCCACTCCTGAAACTTTGGGAGTCGTAAGCCAATTTTTGTATGGTTGGATATTTATGCAATGGATATACATAACTAGTATACCACATTGTTAAAGAAAGTAGTCTCATTTGTTGTATGCGTAGGAAAATGATCACTAAATATTATCATTGCTTTGATGTCACTTTGTTGTTCCTTTCAATTATCTATAGGAGTTCCCACATCAATGGTTTTTACATATATCAAACCCTAAATCTTGAGATTTAAGTTGATGCACCTATTAGTAGTGTTCCCTAGTGCTCTACGAAAATCACAGAAGGCATTTTGGTCAAATTCATTTGCAAAATGATTGATCACATTAACCTATTAAATGGGAAGGAAATATATGAGATTGAATTCCAATAGCATTTTTTGAACCTTCTATGGATCTTTCAATATATTGGAAATTTATCTCATAGGAAGAGTTGATAATACAATGTGTCGAGTCAAATTTAAAATTGCATGTACTTTTTCCTTTTGATCATTATTATTCACATTTGGTCTCACCTTGTATGGTCACTTATTCTGATTTCTTTCCTTAAAATCATATATTAGGTTGGCTAAATACTTTAACTTGTTCATTTAAGATAATTTGATCTCTCTTTCCTTTACTATATGGCACAAATTTGTGAATACAAGAAGTTTATTAAACATTACGGAGTCGTGTAGGGTTGAAAAAAATATCTACTTGATTACATCTAGTAATTACTTGTCTGCCATAATATTTAACATATAAGAGAGAATTAGATTGTACCTTAAGACATATTCTCTAATATGATCATAATATCTTTAATTGAGTTGTACAATTTGAGAAAATTAAATCTTGTAATTTATACTAATTGAAAATGTGTAATAAAAAAATTGCCAAAGTGTTTAATGGGTGCATTGATTGATGTGCTAAATCATACAACCATATTAGTGTAAACTCTTTTATACTTCTTGAAAATAACTTAGTCAATAAGAGATCATTTCATACATAGTCCAAGAATGCAATGTGAAATTTTCTCAAGTGTTCTTCGAGGTCAACTTTTAAATCATATAGTGTTAGCTTAGGTGACATAAGACAATTTAGTATAGGATATGCTATAATTCTTGTGCCAATGGAGTGTGCAATAGAGTGAGAGAGGCAAGCCTTTGATTTGGATTTGAAAGACCTTGTTCCAAATTTAACACTTTAGTTTTCATGTATTGAATTTCATGCACAAAGGATTTTAGATCAGGAGAAGAAGAATGTGTGATAACCAAATGTGATGTTACCAATTGTTGAGTAGGAATTGACATATTACTCTATTGAAGTCATTGAGTTTCCCCCATATTAAATGGTGGTATGAAAGTGGGATCCAATTATTCAATATTCAATCAATGTAAATAACCCATAATATTAGAGGTATCAAAGGATTTATCTTCATATGCTCTTTAATTTCTTCTATAACAATATTTATGAATACATTTTAAATATATTTATTCTTTTGAGGAAATCATTTTAACTATATTTTATCTATGTTATAAAATATAGTAACTCATTCTACCATTATGGTATTATAAGTGGAAATATGAAAATATTTAGATTGAGGATAAATTAATGTATCGCTATGTCTGCGATAGGTAAAAAACAAATTACTAAATTGAAGAAAACATGAACTAAAAACTTGGAAAATTGATGATAGTAAATATTTATTAAAATTGAAAAACCCTAGGATAACAATTGGAAACAACATAAAGAATGATAGAAACCCCATCAACATTAATGATTAGGGTTTCAAATATTTAATTAATAGATGTGTTCACAAATATGTTTTATAAAATTTTAAAAATAGATGTTTACGAGATATTACTTATCTAATTAGATAAACTTATGCATAAATTATGAAAGTTACATAAATATACAATAAACGACACAAACTTATTTGGAACTTGATATATTTAGAAAGATGGTAAAAGTGGAATATGCTATAAAGGAATAAATTTGTTAGAAAATAGGAATGGAGGACTGTAACTAAAACTATGTAATCAACTATGTGGATTTGTATTGACATTATGAATAAGGAACAATGTTTCAATTACATCTAGAAAAAGTTTGTTAGAAAGAGTTAGGGGTCTTCTACATTGTTGTACTTTGGGCACGCCAGAATTTGATAAAGCTTTTGTCTCTTTGATTAATGTGATAGGTTTGTTTCACATGTATGTTCTACTTTAGTATGTAGGATATCTCAATCGTTTATGGACACCACTACATACCTCCTTATTCAATTTTAACCCTAGATAAACAACCCAAAATTGATTAAAGAAGATAAAATAGTAAAAGGAATCATCAGTTGAAGTTATTCTATACCTAAACACCCCATATGTTGAGAACTTCCTATATATCAATACTCCAAAGAGGGATAAAAACACATTTAGTTCTCTAATTCTATGGTGGTGTATATGAAATAATGGTGCAATACTAGTTTATTTAAGTGCTTTAAAAATGACTTTTTCCCATTGATGTGTACGCAAACTTAGCTCAAGGATACTAAGGTTGTGTGGACTATGAATTACAACAAATAGGTGATTTTAGCTCAGTGTGTAGTTATATAATCTAGTGTTTATCAACTATGAATTACAACAAATAGGTGTCTTTATAGTGATCATTTGGAATTCCTTTGGATGGGACTCATAAAATGTGTTGCATGACTCATTGGGTAATTTTTAATTTGAGCAAAGAGCCATTGTTTGGTAGGAGGAAGTGTCCAATAGAATTGTGCATGATTTAGGTGTGGGATATTCCAAATGTAGTGGCCTTGTTTAAACATAAGATTCAACTAAACTAGAAGCTTAGATAAATATGAAATCAAGTTTGAGTTGTTTGGAAAGTTGGATTGAGATGTTTAGGATCCTAATTTTATTAAGAGGTAAGGTTCATTGATATAAGAAATGAATTTAGGGTTCTCAAGGACAGTGAAATCAAGAACGAGCTATGTGTGTATGAGGAGTGGTCATAAATACATTATTTTAACAATAAATGTTAATTTATTTATTTAAACTCTAGATGTCAAGGTGTTGCAGCTAGAGCAAGGTTCAGTGATATACGTTAATCTATTTTAAATAAACATGAGTCAAATAGGTAGATCTAAACTATTGAATTTTAAATATAGGAAATATAAAAATGTGAAAGATTAAAAATTTAAAAAAATTGAATGAGATAAAAATATTAAATTGACCAATAGATATAAAAATCTCCCACAAATAGGTTTAATGTTGACTATGCAAGTTGACTGTGACTGAAATTGCCTGAAGAGACCTAAGAGCTACATTGCATCTAAATATAATATTATAAATTATATTGGATTAAGGATATGATAGGAGGACATGAATGCATTATGACCTTGTGTATTAATTTTGGTCATGTCCTAGTTGACCATGCAATTGATTTTTTGATGTTGGTATGTATGCCTATATGCGAGGGTTTACTACCTGATTGTGTGTGCCAATTTGATGTAGATAAGTCTAGAAAACCATAAACTATAGCTCCTACACAATTAAAAAAAATATGAAATACCAAAATGGGGGAATATGGTTATGGGAATAGCTGATATAGCCTTGTAAAACCCAATGTGATATGATTACTACCCATATAGACTAGATGGGCTTCACGTTGATGTAATTCTTTCTCCTAGAGTGAGTGTGTGAGTATTAACTTTTATAGATAAATGGGAATAAATAGTTTAATTTAAATGTGATAATAATTGACCTTGACCTAAAATAAAATATATTAAGACTTGACCTATGAGGGTTATAATGCTTCATATTTTGAATTGAAAGAACTTGTGATATTTTTATTAATGTGTAGTAGTATTTCCAAGTCATTTATAAATATGTTTGAATGTGCCTTGATGTTATTATCAAGGTGAATATTTTGAAAATTTCTACTAAATAATATTGTTAAATAATGGGACAAGTAAAATGAAACATATCAAATTTAAAAAGTTACTTTTAGGACATGAGTGATAAGGAAGTTCTAATGGACAAGGCTACATTGCAGCCTTATTTGACAAAGGGTGGTGTTGTCCTAGAAGGACATATAGTATTGAATCTAGCATAGCAAGAATATAT
The DNA here is from genome assembly GCA_037957365.1 of Torreya grandis. Classification (NCBI taxonomy): domain Eukaryota; kingdom Viridiplantae; phylum Streptophyta; class Pinopsida; order Cupressales; family Taxaceae; genus Torreya; species Torreya grandis. Next base: position 680,871 of record JARHVA010006360.1, read on the forward strand.
GAGCAAGCTAGGGATGTCTAAATGATATTATAAGTGATTTTAAGTTAGTTATTATAATAGTTAGTTCTCATTTAGAGACTAAATGTTAGGGGAATGGTGAATTGGACAAGCAAGGTATGAAAGGCATGTTTAAACATTGTCAAGCTATTAATGATTAAATTTTAATTTTTTAAATTTTTACTAACATGTAGACAATATTTATGCATTATATAACACCTCAATCTTGTAAACTTGGGAAAATTAGACCTGAGTTGTTCCTCTCAATTCTGGACCTTTCCCACTTCTACAAGTCTTGTATCCAATCTATTTTATGTCCCTTGGCATATATCTTTTAGTCTGACTAGTTTTAGGTTGATGACCTAGGCCTTTTATCTCACCTAGAATTTTTAAAATATACTTATCTTCCACTCTATGATTTCTGATCCTATACCTAATTTCTTTTTCCATATATAATAATGTCTTGGATAGACACTAACATAAGCATTAGTGTCCTGACGTAAGTGTCTAGTGCCTTAAAATCATCTATTTTGTAAATGAAACATGTCCTAACGGTTGGCCTAAGTATTTAATATGAATTACTTCTCTAAAGGTGTTTATATAAATATAATATCAATGCTCACTCATTCCTCACCTAGAAACATAATAACAATATCTAGTATTCTTACTAGAGATCATTCAAAGAGAATTCAATTAAACAAAGCTTCCTTATTTCCATAATAGTCATAGGTACAATACATCTATAAGTATGAAGTACTAAATGAGTAACCTAATTTTTCAAGTTATAAACAAGGTCACTTTTGTACTTGCTTTGCACATATTACATGATTCACACATAATCTAACATGTAGGTGATAACTATATTAGTTTGCATCCATATTCAAAGTATTAGATATGTAAGCAATGCTCATTTATAGAGGGGTATTTGGGGATAGCTTGACACTATGTGCCCACTAACCCATTTTACCAAGGTCACAATAAAGGTGAAGAACTAGGACTTTACAAATTTGTGAGCGACATTCCATGACCTAGATTTGAATGCGCTAGAGTGAAGGTGTAGACAATGTTGGTATAGGCATTTTTCCTATGGGTTTTGGTGACACGGTTACATATGCTTGCTTAGGGCTATAATGTCATGTTGGTTACTTAGAAAATATTAATTCCACATTCATTAGAATGTGTTATATCCTTTCATTTAAAACCTATATATGTACCTTTCCCCCTTCATATTTGTAATGCAATGTAATGCAATAGTGTGGATCATTTGGCTCATTCCTATTGGTCATTTCCTATAGTTGTGTGCTTGTGTTTGCTTAGTATTGTTTTGTGCAATATGTGTCTCACATAGCATATTGAATCAGGGGCATTCACTCAGATCAGTATTCTTGGAGCTCATTCTGATATGGTATCCAAGCTAATCTAGATCTATGAATTTTTGGGTTTGTCTGTAAGTTTTATTCATTATTTTGAGAAAGTGAAAGAGAGAGGTTAGGCATTGAATTTGTCTTATTTTTTTGCTTTAGATCTGGGCTTATAATTTTTTTAAGATCTATTTTTATTACAAAAGCTTGGAATCATAATATTTATTAGCATTTATATTTAATCTAATGCTTTATTTAATTTACCATTAGAAATTTTCTTTGTGAGTATGGAAGGTTTGATAAAGTCAAGTTTAACTTTTATTACATCAGATTTGGAGTTTTGAAGTATTTTTTGTGAGGGTTTGAAGTTTGGAGAAGGTTACCATATTTAGAAGGTACCACTATTTTTAGACCACTTTGAGCCAAATTTGACCCCACCATTGCATTCAGAAGGCCAAAATCTATATAGATTAACTTTTGTTTCATCAAATTTTGATATCTGAGGCACATTTGGCAAGGGTTTGAAGTTGGAGAAAATCAAATCATAGCAGTGATGGCCATTTGATCATCAAATTTAATCCTCTAATTTTTTTTTGAATATTCTCTATAGATTCCACCAACTTTGCCACTAGATTTGACAGTTCTACTAGATTTTGATGGGTTCTATATTTGGTTGGAGGTTCACTAGATTTGACAAAGTTTTTATAGCAGACCCCCGAATTTGTCAACATCACCAAATTTAGAGACATCATGCCAAATTTAGCAGAGGTTTCATATTTCAAATCTACCCCCCTCATGGATGAGTAGTTTGCCCTAGCTCAGTCAACTTTGGAAGACCATAAATTGGTCATATGAGCTTATTTTTTGGAGCAAAGTTTTTTTTATTTGGGGTAGAATTTCATGCTGTACATATTGGTGTAATTTGTTTTTATTTTTGGTGTCTATATTTTCCATAAATTTTATATTTTCACAGATATTGCTTAGTAATCCTCATTTTTTACCCTTCCAGGGCTCCGTTTGGGCACATACAACAACATTTTTTGGTGTAATTTTTTAAAAAGTGCATGATGTATCGTTTAATTTTTAGTGGTATGATCTATTTGATCTATTTATATCAAAAAATTATACTTTGTTTTCTACAGCCTTTTTTGGCATCTATATTCACTAAGATCAAATCCACTTCATTGATGAGTAGCAATTGTAAAATACACTAAATTATAAAGTTCCAAATTTTGCGGGGGGGCTACTTAACTAGTTTACATAAAAACTTCTCCTCATATAGATATATTATCAGTAGAGTCTGACATCCTCCTGCTTGACCTTTTTGCATTTCATGTCTATTAATTTGATCAATTACATTGATTTCTCATTCTCATGGATGCATTATCAACTAAGATTGACATCTATTTGAGCATGCATTATCATTTGTGTAATGTTTGCTCATACCTATCTAGACATATTATCAGTTATGTCTGATGTACTCACATTGAGCATGCTTTATTATTACAAACATGGGGGGTGGGGGTCATTGCTAATTATCTTGGAAAGTTTGTTGTGGGCCCTAAATTCTTTCATGTGCACATTTAGTTTTTCATAACCGTTATCTGTGACCTTTTAGTGACTAATTTCATTGATTGTTCTTGTATTCTTAGATGCATTATCAGCAAAGCCTGACATCTATTTGAGTGTGCATTGTCACTTATGCACTTATTGCTCTCATTTGACTGGACTCTTTTTTGGTGTTATTTGAAGTCCATCTCTAGAACATTCACTATTCCCCTCAGTTGTAGTTATGTCAACTCCACTTGAGAGATTATATTGAGGAGAGTTGTTTCATCTCTAGTGATCCTTCTTGGAAAGGACAACTATGCTTCGTGGCATGATTATATGGGATATTTACTCATGGATTAAGAACTTATTCCATTTTTATATGGATAGATTCTTGAGCCTATTGACCCAGGTCAATACAATGACTGGGCCAACTCTTATGACTGTGTCTATGGTCACTTATTTTTACATGTTTCATGGGATTTACACCACTATATAAAACACATAGAGTATCTTTTGACTATTTGGAGCACTCTTTAGAGTCTTTTCAGAGATCCATCTGAGACTTATGTCACACCTCCTCTTCCACTACCTATTATCTTTTTAGAGACTGTTGTACTCTTACCTCCTAATTTTATTTCCTATGATGACACATCCATGGTGGATAGTGTTCTTCCTTGTGTCAAGCCACCACTACAGGATGAGTTGCCAAACCTTAGTTGTCTTATTATAGATTATACACTCATTACTTTATAGATTGTTATTCTTCTAGAGCCTTTATAGACTTGAACTTTGGAGGAGTCTACTATTTCTAGTATGAGTGCACACATTGAGAGTATAAATGACTCATAGATTCCTAGGGATGTTCATCTTGTAGATCTAAGCGCTTTATTTACAGACCAATATTCAATTTTGATAGTTGTTGAGCATTGCTCTCATATTCCCAAGGACATTATTTTACTAAATGTTCATGTCTATCTTCTTCTCTGACTATTCTCTCTCCTTCAATGTATGCTTATTCATTGCCATATTATACTATTAGTCTTTTGATACTTGATTAGACTTTAGCACATTCAAACATTAACAGGGAGACATTTCAACATTTTTCAAAGATCTACACCATGATTTCTACACGCATTCCACTTGAGTGGGAATTCAATAGTTTGACATCTCAAGGTTTCTTTCTTCTAAAAGGAAGAGACAATATTTTTTTTAGAGGGACATACTATAGCATTCACCATACAAAATTTTACATTCACATTCTCTTTTTTCTGTGTGGAGGCACACTTCCTTCATGTTTTATAGGATATTGGGGGTCATTTATATGTACTTGGAGTGTTGATTATTTTAGAATCTTTCCTAGGGGGTCTTTTGGTCTCCTTTTCTTATTTTCTCTCTTTTGTGAGGGAGTTTTTTCCCACTGGGTTTTCTCATTTTATCTACTTTATGAGACATTTCATTATACATGGGTACCTTATCAGGCCTTATTGTTGGGACCCATTTTTTTGTATCATTGCCTATGTAAGATACACTTGGGGGGGGGGGGGGGGGTGGTTGGTATAGGCATTTTTCTTACAGGTTTTGGGTACATGGTTACATATGCTTGATTAGGACTATAATGTCATGTTGGTTACTTGGAAAGGATTAATCCCACATTCATTAGAATGTGCTGTATCATTTCCTTTCAAACCTATATATGTAGCTTTACCCTTTCGTATTTGTAATGCAATGTAATGCAATATTATGTGGATCATTTGTCTCATTCCTCTTGTTCATTTCTTGCATTGTGTGCTTGAGTTTGCTTAGTATTATTTTGTCCAATACACGTCTCACATAACATATTAGATTAGGTGTATTCACTTAGATCAGTATTCCTGGAGCTCATTTTGATAGACAAGCACATAAGCATCCATGTGGTCACATCCTTTTCCATTAAGTATTCTTTACATAACACTTATGTCTAATCTAAATAGTAGTGTCAATGTAATCATTCTCGGATAATGTTAATGTCCAAAGCTCTAAAATTGTTAGATCTAGAATTTGATGACTATTCTAGAATATCTTTCCATCATATTTTTTATTTATTATAGATACAACACTATGTTAGCATCAAAAATAACTAAGTGTATTATTTCTTTGTCATTTCCAAAAATAGCTTAGTTGTATTTTATATATTTATTTTATTCTTGGCATAATAAATTTAATGTATATTTATATATGAGTTTAGCATCCAATTACCCTATTTTATATCTATTTATCACCCTTGTACATTATCATTTATATATTCATAACCCTATTAACACCAAGTTGGTATTCCTAAATCTATTTTAAGGTTAAAAATTTGGTGAACTTGATTCATATGAATGCAATTTATTCTAATTCCTAGGGTTTTAAACCAAGTAGGGTTTCAAATTATTATACTTTTGCATTTCTTACTTCTACTATTTTGCATGGAACCTAGGTGTAGCCCTAGATTGGGAGGTGTGCTATTGAACACATTGAAATTCCCCTCCCACCTTCTAATGTGTCTCAAACCAATGAAGGATCTCATACTTTGGATTATGATGATACCCATGTTTATAGTGAAAACATACTAATAGGGTTATCATAGAAGAAGATTCTGATAAATAAAACCATGAATCAAATATAATTGAGCAAATAAAGCATGATAAAGTATAACCATTTACATTTTTTCTGATCATATTTAATAAAACCCTAGATATATTGACGACATCCTAAAAATATACTAGAAACAAAAATTTCAAAAGCTATATTTGAAACATCCCTCCCCTTGAATACATTACAACATCATACATTTAGTTGAGGCATTGGTTTTGTGTTTAAACCTTTATTTCCTGAAACTACTATTGATACATCTAAAATTGAATCACTAATTATTTCAACACAAATACTAGTTTAAATGCCTATTAATACTCAAACCATATTTGCATCTCCCTTGGTGGCTACTCAAGTTACTAATCTAAATCTCAATCACTTCACAGTTCAAACACTCCTTCATGTTATATAAACCTTGAAGGACAAGGTTTCAAATATTGAGAAAATTACTTTAAAGTCTCCTCATGCTATTGATTTTCAAGATGTATTGTATAACCCTCTTACATTTGAGATATAATTTCAACCTTTTCCAACCGGATTTGTTTCACCTAAGTTTTCATTTTATGAAGGCAAAATAGATATTGAATAGCTTCTTATATCCTTTTATGAAGTATACCTTGGTTATGCCTCCAATGGTAAAATTTTGACCAAATTATTTACAAGAAACCTCAAGGAATGTGATTTGAGGTGGTTCTATGATTTACCTCTCCAATTTGTAAAAGCATTAAAACCTCTTACAAACCAATTTTTATCACACTTATCCATTAATATTTGTAAAAAGGTTTTCTATGCTCAAACATAAAAAATCAAATAAGGAATCGATGAATATGTCTTGAGATATAAGATAATGCTATCTAAAATGACCAATCCTATAGTAGATAAGGATATGTAAGACATATTCAAGAAAAAATTGTTTTCTCTTTTACATGAGTCCATTATTTTTAAGAAGTTCAAATCTTTCAGTGACTTATGCCATGTTGTATGAGAATGTGAAATGAAGCTTATTTAATTGAATAATCTAAAGTATATAGAAAACACACCCACTACATCTACATTTATTACCAAATTTACTGATCCAAAACTAAAAAGTTTTGATTGATAGATATTTCAAGAACATGAAAATAACATAGTAACAATGATTTCTCTAAGAAGAGATGTTTTATTACTAAAGATTGCCAATATAACCATATGCTCATCTCTGGGAAGAGATATCTCATTTCCATTTTAGGTTACATCTTCATTTATACACATTTTGAAGGTATGAGGAGTATTTGGAAGGTCACCAATACTGAGGGGTATTAAGTGGTTTGACTTCCACGATTTACAAGAATACAAAATTTGATGAATTGTTATTTGTAGAAACTTACTATTTTTAGATTACCCTACTAAATTAATATTTGGATCACTTCCATTACGTTTTTTAGGGTTAAAAACCACTAATCGGATATGCATGCCATCTCATTGCATTATCCTTATTCTTAGCTTTCCAACAGTTCAAATGGGGAGTCAATTAAAGCTATGGTGCAAAAGTTATGGCTCTTAGAATTTATATCATCAATTGGGGTAGAACCGTTTCCCAAATTATCACCTAAATGGTTGATCGGATCATTTACAATCAAACCAAGTAATAAGGTAAAATCTCATGAGCCTAAAAATAAAACAAGAACCATGGGTAACATAGTTTCACAAAAAAATAATCATATTATTTTATCTAATGCACCAAGGAGATAATTCTCCCATTTTTCAGAGTCCCCATCTTCATTACTCTTTTGGTTACTAGAGTGTTAGCTTATATCTCTCCCTTATCCTATTGATGTTGATATGAGTTTAAATCTACCCAAAGTATATGATGTGGGTGTTTATTATGTTTATCATCGAGGACTAAGACATTATAAAAATAGATGCTTTACCTTGAAATACAATATCCAATATCTTATCGATGACAAAAATATTATATTTGAGAATCCTCCAAAGGAATCAGGATCATAACCTGGATATCACCATAAACAAAAAACATTTAAGAATCCTTTACAAGAACATTATAAAAAAGAACTAAAAGTGTAAATGGCATATAATTCACATCCTAATCCACCACATTGTGGTCACCCAATAGATGGGATTATTAGTAATTATACAATACATATAACTATTATGGTTTATATACCCTCTATTATTTTTTATGATAGTAAGATTAAGGATGATCAATCTCATCATCATTCTTTATTTAATCATGCATAACTTGATAAACACCCTATATGTAGTTTTATCATTGATAATTGTGAAAGTGAGAATGTTTTTACCATGACATCACTTACACACTTGGGTTATAGTTATAATGATCAACATCCTTCTGCTAGATCGGTTAGATAATTTTTATGGGACCTCCTAGTGAGTTCTTGGTGAGATTAAACTACCTTTATAGATTGGTCCTACTCATATGGTTAGTACATTTTCATTCATACCTTTAATGGACATCTTTTATATGTTTTGGGAAGACTTTGGATCATACACTTCAAGCAGTACCTTATAGAATGCATTGGTGTGTTAAATATATTCATGCCAATTAGGTAGTAACATATTATAGAATTATATATGAGCATCCTCTTGAATAAGATATACTTATACTTAGATAGTTAATTACCAATCCTACTAAGGCTCATTCACCATAAAAGGATAAGAAATAGGGAATCCCTTTTACTAGGTGACTAGTACTTGAGAGACCATTATATTAGAGATATACATTGGATTCCAAAAAATCCCCATCTACTATGCACCATGTTTAGATATCTAAATAACCTAAACATGATATTATTACTATTATTCCAAAGAAACCATAAATAACTCGATGATGGCTTCCATAAACCCCTACTCCTATTACTCCTACTAGTACTTTACAACCATAGAGTCTCATTTTACATACGTAGATCATCATCGACACTACTCTTATAGATATTTAGCCTATACATGCTCCTTAGTATCACCACAATATTATTACTCTAGGTTCACATTGGGGAGATATCTATTACCATCTATTAGATGGAATCATAAGATGATCTTTCCTTTTCAAACATTCCAAAATACCATTTTTTTAAATGGAAAAATACAAAATTATTTTTGTCATATACATGTTCTATTAGCTCATTGGCATATATGTTTTAGTTTCATGTTGATGGATGGCATACTTAGTTACTCATACATACACATGTGTGTCACACTTATACTTGAGTGTGATATAGGCATACATAAAATACATGATCTATTACCATTTTAGATGTTGGGTCTTCCCTCTACTCATGTAATGTAGACATAAGGGCATCTGATTCCTTGATCTTGATACACACATTTTATCTAGTTTTATGATCATATTTCATTATCATTTTTGAGACTACATATGTACTTACACATACATTTATCCATAATTATATATTACATAGGGTACTTGATATGTTATACACTTGACATTTTTTCCTAACACATTTCATCTATGGGCTATGATGCAATGTTTATGTTGGTTTCTTATGATTTACTTTATGAACTTATTAGAGTGTCTTGACTTTATATTGTCTTTCTTGTTTGGGAATTTGAATATGATCTTATGCCTATGACCCCCATGCCTATGTATGATTTCATATTCATTTACATATGTCATTATTTGTTGTATAGACTTTCTAATATGTCATCCTTTATTTTGTAGATATTTGAATAAGTCGTTTCCCTTTGATTGTCCAACATTAAAATAGGAATCTTATTTGTGGTCTCTTTGAACCATTTCCTTTTGACTTAATTTTGAGTGATCTTATGTGTGTGATTATTTTCTTATTGAGCTTCTACTATTACTATCTAGACATTGCCATGATCCTTTTCATATATTTTAAGCTTGCATGTGATCACATTGGTTCTATGCACTTCAATGTTATATTTACCAATATGAGTTGCTTATATATACAACATGGTTTCATTCATAGATTATATAGTTGTCTTATCCTTTTTAGGTGAGGCATCTACTAGTTCTTATCTTTCCCGTGATTCAAAAGGGGGGCACATTAGTCAGGGCATGTCATAGAGGAATGTTCTTCACACTTGGCACAACTTTTAGATTAAGTGGAGGCATGATTTTAAATAATGCTATCTATATTCATTCATTTTATGGTACTAATATAAATTATTAGATTCAGTGGTGGAATGCTTTTAAAAACATGTTCTCCACACCTATTTAGTATTTAGCATCTCTAGATTATAGTGGGGGAATTTTTATAAACATGTTATCCACATTAGTACTTATATCAGTTTTCATATTTATCCATATGTAATGGTGTGTCATGTTTTGGAATCATGTTCTCCACACTTATACAGTTTCCAAATTGGCCAAAGCACATAGTTATATGATTCAGATTCATAGTTATGGAAAAATTCTATACATTGGTATTATTTTTATACATAGTTTCAACATGAGACATATATAAGGTGCAAATGCTATGAAATTTGCACCTAATATTATAAAATCCAAATCAATTACATATTTTATAACATTCTCAGATGCTGTCACCACCCACTAGTTGGAATTTTATGAACTATATTGAGCCAATCTACTACAATAGTTGGTTAACCTTTTGGTATGGTTTAGGTGATAAAAACAATCAATATTTTTAATTTTTTAGGTTAGACTTGATAATATTATCTAGCCTCACTAGTTTGATAGTGTATGTCACTTGGTGTCACTCACACTCACCAAGTTTTAAGAATCATTTGGTTGCATGATTGAGCTAATCTCAACTTCTAGGTGGAAACTCACTTTTGTTCTAAATTTGGGGGCATGTGCCTTTCAATCTCTCTTTATCTCTCTATCTTCTTAAATTTTTTTAATTTAATTATTTATCTATAACTTTTCCTAATCTTAGTTTTATATCCTTATAATGATACATATTTTCAAATCAACTTGCCAATAGGCAAGATATTTTCATCAACACATAAGTGTAATCTTAAACATTGCTCATTCAATTTCAATTTATTCTAAGTAATTTCAATTCTAGATTATATTAATTTATTATATATTATAACATGCTCTTAGTTTAAGATCAATCACCAATAAATAGCTCAATTTGGTTACACACAAAGACAAGGTGTGCTATACACAACCATGTATGCATTCATTTCATTTAAAATAGAAAATTAATTACTATATTAAGGTAGGGGGAGTGTATAAGATATTTATCAATTATATATCACCTCAGTCTTCTACACTTGGAAAACATAGACCTTGGGTATTCCTCTCAATTATGGACCTTTCCTATTTTTGCAAGTCTCACATATACTCTATATTGTGCCCCTTGGCCTATATCTCTAAGTCTTACCCATATTATGTTTATGACCCAAGCCTTATATCTTACCTAGAATACTTAAAATGTATTTATCTTCCACCTCTACAAGTTTTGAGCATGTATTGACATTTTTGGTCCTTAGAAACTAACATTCGAGATATATACTAACATTGGCATTAGTATCCTAACTCGATGCAAGTGTCTAGTATGTTATATTCATCTATTTTATTAAGTGAAACATATCCTAATGGTCAAACTAAGTGATTTAATGTAAGTTAATTTTCAAAAGGGGTTGATATAAATATATTATCAACCTTAATTCTTTCCTCACCTAGAAACATAGAATAATACCTAATATTCTTACTAAAGAGCATTCAAATAGCATTTAATTAAAAAAAAATCTTCCTTATTTCCATATCAGTCATAGGTAAAACATATCTATAGGTCTGAAGTACTAAATGAGCATCCCAAGATATTAATTTTCCAAGTTATAATCTATGTCACTATTATACTTACTTTGCACATGTTGCATGATTCACACAAAAATAAACATGTAGGGGAGAACTACATAAGTCTGAGGCCCTCTTCAAATTATTGGTTATGTAGGTAGTGATCAATGATAAAGGGGTCTTAACGGTTAGCTCAACACCATGTTCCCACTAATCCATTGTAACACAAGGTCATAATGAAGATGAATAACTAGAGTTTTAAAAATTCATGAGGAGTGATAGTCCATGACCTAGATCTGAATGTACCAAGGCAAAGGTGAAGACAAACCTAGAAGCATCCTAGTGGTAGCATCCTTTTCCAACAAGTATTCTACATATAAAACTTATGTCAAACCTAGACAATAGTTTCAACATAACCATCTTCAGATGATGCTAATGTCCAAAGATTTTGAAGTGTCAGATCTAGAATCTGATGACCATTCCAGAATCACCATCTAGCCTGCCTTCTTGTTCTTAATCCAACATTATGTTAGCATCAAAACCAACTAAATATATTATTTATTTATAATTTCCATACATAACTTACTTTTAATTTCTATATTTAACATATTCTAAGTATAATAAATTTAATGTATGTTTCTATTTCAGTTTAGCATCCGATTAGCCTATTGTAAATTTGATTATCACCCTTGTGCATTATCATTTATATGTTCTTTACCCTATATACTCCAAGGTAATATTCCTACACCCATTTTAGGGTTAAAACCCACTTTATTCTAATGATTTAATGAAGTGAAATTACTAGAGTAAAGGAGATGTAAACCTAGATTTGTGTAAAAGCTTTATGTGTAAGATAACATAATAAAAAACCTACAATAGTGACATTGAAATTATATACTTTCCATATTTAAAAGTATTGAAATTTTTGAAAAAAGTGCAAGAAAATTTTATAGTTGAATGCGTATGAAATCTAGTCATTATGAAAATTTTAAAATTTGGAAATGTGCATTATGCCTTATTAATGCATTTAGATAAATGTTTAACCTATGGATAATTGAGAGTGGTCAAGTTTCAATTTGAAAATAGAGGAAGCTTTTAAGTTATATATATATATATATATATATATATATATATATATATATATATATATATATATATATATATATATATATATATATATATATATATATATATATATTATGTGGTCCAACTCTCATTTGAATGTGAAGAGTACTATATAAAATAATTTGAGGTTGTAACCACCAAATGTGTCTCACTGAAATGTAAATAGTATAACCATAGATGTTGAGTGTCAATAGAATCTAATGCGGCCCACTTGTAACATGAAGATAAATCACATATCTAAATATAGTCTAGATTCTATTTGAAACATTTTGAGTTTAAAACATTTAAACTTCAAAATTACATGTTCTCACTTTAATATTAATAAATATCAGGCCCCATGTACTGTATTACATTAATATTGAGTTTTCATTTGAACTTACAACTTTTTAAAAACTATAACTATAACTATTCAAAACTTGTAAATTATAACTATTTTTCACATACCCATTCATATGTATTCAAACTTTGTGTTGAATTATAATTTAGGAATGAGTGTGCATTCATGTCACATGTCCTCATAATATTAAAAAATTTAATATCTTTCTATAAATGTGAAAATATATATTTCCATAAAACTAAAATTTATGGTTTGTGAGGCTTAAGATTCAAAATACAACCCCATGGTGATGTCCCTTTTTTGAAATGAGAGATGTAACCTCAAATCCACTTATATGTAAATAAATTATCTATGAATTTATAATGCATCATAGTAGTGAATATGACATTTGATTCTGTTTAAAAACATGTTTTAAATAGATATTGAGCTAAATGAAATAAATAAATTTCACATGAGATATATCATGGAAAAAGAATAAAAATAGAAATAACTCATGAAATCAATCATTTTATCATATTATAAATAAATGAACATGAAAACAATGTCAATAATGTCACAAAATTTTTGTATAATGTCACACATAATTCCCAAAGGCCACATACGAGGGACATGTAAATGTTGCATTAAAAAAAAAGGCTAAGGACCTTAAATAAAAGTTATGATAATAAAATTGAATAAGTAACTTGTATATTTTATACACATAAGGTGAAGATCCACACACAATAAGAAAAAAAATTATACTTTATCATGTAGTAAAGCAATAAATAAGCATAAAACAAATGAGACTAGTATACACCATCATAGGTAACAATGTAATTGTTAGAAAATAGCATGTTCATGTTACACCATGTCAAGTATGAGTGAATACTAAAAATAAGTAAAATATATATGTTTAGATGTTATAAAGGTTATGAATACATATAACTTGTTTAAATTTTCATAGAGAACAAAGAAATGCTCCCAACTTAGCAAGGTTGTTGGGTAATGAGGGGATATTAACATCAAAAAAACATATAAAAATATGTCATGTATCATAATCAAATACCTCTTGAAAGGAACTATGTTTTTAAAATATGTAATTGTTCTATCTTCTTGCATGACATTAAAAAACATATGCAAATAAGTAAGCTGACAACATAAATAAATGCTTTCTTACACCCTGATTTTGAATTTTTGATTTTTTTTTTTTGAATTTCATGATTATTAAAAAATTTAAAAGACATGAAAAGGTGATAATAATAAATTATTATGAAATATAATAAAATTTTGGGATGGGGATCCAAATAATCTAAAATAATAAAGTGTAGTGTAATATTAAGGAAATCAAGCAAGGTGCCCCCAATGTATTTATTTTAGAATAATATAAATGTAGCATAAATGATTAGTATGGATAAGAATAGGCATGCCCCAATTGTTTAATAATTAATTTATGCTCATGTAGTGTATAAAATTAGGAAGGTGTGATCATTTAAGTGCATATAAAACCATATCATGATATACATGCAATAATAAGCAAGTGGAGTGCCAAAAATAATATGCATTGAAAACATTGTATGATAGTTGTTTTGGATTGTTCTAATCATTTGGAAAATCCCATGGTAAATTTATCAGAGTGGAAATAATTCTAAGGGATAGAATGTTTTTATTTTAGTATATCTATTTGATAATTTATTTTATGTGTATACTTGAATTGTATTATATTGATACAAATTGATAGATTTAGGACAAGTTAATTGCATCTCCATTTTATAATTTTAGAATTAAAAGAACTAAAATTTACAACTTGATGGAAAAAAGAATGTGGAATAATCAATTTATTGTTTATTGATTTCACTTGTAATAGATGATTTATTATATGCATGTGTTTTAATTTTCTGAATTTGTGATTCTTGTATCTTAGGATTCGTATTTTTGTAGGAAACTTAGTTGTAATTTTTTTTGTATTTATGAAATATAAAATGTGTGTTGATTTTTTTTTTATTGATTATATTTTGAAGTTGGAATTATAAATCATATATTTATCCCTATATTCATCATTAATATAATCCTCTAAAACCATTGTATCTTGTATTAGAGATTTTTAAGAAATGTTGTGTTTAACATTTGGATATTCTAAATAAAATGATGAAGACTATTGTGGATTGTTGTCAACTTTTTGAAATGAGATAATTAATTTATTTTAAATTTATATTTTTTGGTATATAAATAATTATCATGATGTCAATTAAAATCATGATAAGTATGAAATGGTTGGCCTTTAATTTTTTCCAATCAATGAGGACGATAATAATTGTTAGGGTGGAGTTTGATTAGATTTTTATCTAATAATGTATTTGAAAGTTCATGTTGTAAATGATGGAAATAAAATTGGAGTGGTTTCTTCATCCTTGATGTGAAGTAATAAATATGATTAGTAGCTTTAGTGTTGAATTCTTTTCCTTTATGAAAAGCATTGACCTGTTCAAAAGTAGATTATATTTTCGGCACAATATCATTAAAATTAAGGTGTGTATTTTTGTTAGGTGGTTCTTTAATGTATACATTTTTATAATATTGTTTGTAATTTTGATATGATTAACATTATTTTATTGGACTATATTATGTGGAATTATTTATGTTACTTAATCTCCCCATCCATATTTTTTTGGGAAAAAATCTCAAAGAGATGCCACATTCAAGTAAGACATAGGATGTAGGGGTATCTCTTCTACCAAAATTGCCTAGGGCTTGTACCTAGCCTACCCCCTTCAACATGCTCAAAGAACATGTCTAGCCAAAAGAGAATCATTTGATAGCCATGCATGTAGCGACCAAAATCAATAGTATTAAACACTAGAGGATCATGCATAACCAAGGTCCAATAGAGAAACATAGGCACTTCCATCTATACATAGGATGGAAACACATAAACCAACTCAAAAGAAATTAGGGATTTTTCCTATCAACCTCCTTGCTGAAATCCATATTGAGCATGATAATAACATTTTGTCTGATGTTACTTGGCCACCATAAAGGAGAACCACAACCCTGAATATCAGCATTGTCCAAGACCCAATTAGCAAAGGCATCCAGACCTTTATTGAAATACCTTAGATTATGGATGAAAATGATATTATAAAAACTATTTTAAAGCATTGAAAATTTTCAAATTATGTATTAATGCTCAAATTTTCAAAAGAGTATGAATCCAAACCCTATCCACGTCATTAATACATAGCTTGAAAATTTGAGCATTTCTCTCTTTCTACATGTTCCAAAGGAGGAGAGAGTATCCAACCCATAGGATATGCTTTCAGGAGAAATATAAATGAAAAATATGAGTTCAATTCACAAGGGGCTATGTTAAAGAGGAAAAAGTAGACCAAGGAGTTTCTAGAAGAACAACAATAAGTTGTCAAAGCTTGTAAATGAAGGGTCAAAAAATAAAAAGATGGTTGAACGACTCCTCATGGTTATAACATATATAACATATAAATGGTCCATTGAAGCCTCTATCATAATTTTATCACCAATTAAGGCTCTTCCCTAAACAATAACCCAGAAGAAGAACCTAACTTTCAACCAAAGATTGTGATTCTATAGCTGAGTGAAAATATTTTTAAGAGGATGAGGATAGGAAGGGGAAAGATAAGAGTATCCCTCAACAATAATATACTTTTCATGACTATAACTACCCTAGGCAAGAACATATTCATTGTTAGAGAAAGAAAAGATCATGTTTTGAAGAATAGATGTAATCTAATTTTTAATTTGCTCAGGAAATCTAACCGGACATTCATCAAAAGGTTTCCATTGTCTAGTAATTTCCCATTCTTTGTTAGGATCTCTAGAGTAACTAGAGATTGTAATTCATTATTGTCTATGGAGCTATTCCACAATGCTCTAAAGCTAAAGGTACTCATTAATGATAGGGGGATGAACATCCTAGGAGTCAATCCAAAAGTGGGATTTTTCACCATTATTAGTGATCCATAATAAGAGATTCCCCAAATTTTAAAACTACTAATATAGGAGATCCCTGATTAGGAAGATAAAGCATAATAATTTGGTCAGGATTCATGTTATTAACACATTTATCCCTAATAATAGTGGCCCAAAGAAGTGAAGCCTTCAAAGAAGGCACCAATAAATTTTAGCAGCAAGGGCTTGTCCATTGAGTAACACAGAATGGAATCCCAATCCCCCCTCATGCTTGAGGTGACAAAGAGTCTCCTAGGTGACCAAAAACCATTTTATATCTTAATTACGGCCTCACCAAATGAACTTATAATAGATATGATCCATGGCTTTGTAAATATCTTTAGCCATATTCAGAATAGAGGATAAGTACATAGGAACAACTTGAAGCAAAATTTTGATAAGAGTAATTATGTCTCTTATGGATATCCATTTATGAGTCTAATTAGAAATTTTATTTTTTAACCTATCTAGAATATAACCCCAGTCTGAAAACCTACATTCTTTGAGTGGGAAACCAAGATAAAGGACCGTAAGAAGGGCTATTTTGAAGCCCAACTTGTTCATAATTAAGACTTCTTGTCTAGAATAAGTGTGGAATAAAAAGATTCTATATTTTTATTTGTTGATAACCTACTAAATAGATTTGTTAAATAAATTTAGATAGTTATTAAAGTTTACCACCTCTTGGGTAGTGGATTTCCCGATAAGAGAATAATCATCGACAAATTTTATATGAGACAAGGTTTTAGCTCCTTGGGCAATGGTGATGTCTTTGATGATTTTATCATTTCTAGTTTTAGATAAGACTCTACCCAAACATTCAAAAAGAATGATGAATAAATATGGGGCTACAGGATCCCCCTAATGGATACCATGAGAAGCTAGAGAAAACTTAGTAGGGGTGCCATTGATAATCACTTAAAAGGAAACAAAGTGGATGCAGCCTTTAACCTAGTGAACAAAATCTTCAGAGAAACCAAATTATTGAAGCACCTTTAAAATGAAATCCTAATTGGCCCTATCATAGGATTTAGAAAGTTCTAGCCTTATAAACATAGTAGGACTCTTTTAAATTTGCATCGAGTGAAGAGTTTCTTGAGAAAGAATGATCTCATCTAGATTTTTTCTATTGGTAACATATCTACTGTACTCATGGGATAAAATTTTGTGGAGAAGATGTTTTAACCTATTAGAAATAATCTTAGAGATGATTTTATAAACCACATTTCAGAGAGCAATGGGTTTGAATCCCAAAATGTTCATGACCTCTTAAGATTTAGGAATCAATGCAATATAAGTTCTGTCGATCTTCTTAAGAATAGTCTTAGCTTCTTGAGCTTCTTTGACCACCTACAAAAGGTCATGCTGAATGAGATCCCAAAATTACTAATAAAAATCAACCAAAAAACAATTAGGGCCTGGGGTTTTTCCTCTTTGCATGCTAAAAATAGCCTTTTTGAGTTCCTCCATATATATTCATCGAAAGGAGGCTATTATCCACATCCAAGATAATACAAGGAATTTATTGGAATGTTTTATGCTAGGAACCCAAGTACAAAGGAATTGAAGAAAATGAGTGCTAAGGTTCATAAACCTTCTGAGGAAAAAACTTGTGAGCCATCTTCTGATTCCAGGGAAAAAATATGATTGAAGGTTCTATGTTTAAGGGGAGAGTTGAAGAAAAAGGATGTGTTTTATCCCCTTTCTATAGACAAGAAATTCTTTCCTTTTGCTTCCACATAATTTCCTCTCTGAGATTCCACTCCTCAATCTGACTTGATAAAACCATCTCTTCTTTTTTAAGGTTCTTAGTTAAACCTCCCATCTGATTGGCTTAATTAGCTTTCTCTAGCTTATCACCAATTTCTCGGTCCTTGACATTAACATTCCCTAATCCATTCTAGTTTTATTTCCTTAATTGAGCTTTAAGGAAGTTGAGATTTTTTGAAAAAGTGTACATGTTTGTATTGTGCTACAGTTGTCCCTCTTTCCACCATTGCATAACTTTATTTCTAAAATCTTCATGATGCAACCACATGAGCTGAAAATAGAAAGGAACTTTAGGAAAAGAAGAGTCCCATATTTCTAGCATTATGATTGAATGATCTGACCCAAAATTTTTAAGGATTCTATATTTTAGAATTTTTCCTTGAGAGATTAAATCATTAGAAAAGATAAACATATCTAATCTTTTAGAGATTACATTATGGCTCATTCTTCTATTGGACCAAATCATTAATCCATTATCAATTTTAATATCCATAAGATTGAGAGAGGTCATATATTCTAACATGAGATGGGAGTTGGGTTCAAGTTTTCTAACACCTTCAGTCTTTTCCTCCAATGACAGGATAGAGTTGAAATCTCCTCCAACTAATTGCCCAACATGGGGAAAGAGATGGATAATATAATTCAATCTTTTCAATTATGTTTTTTTCTTCCATAATAGGAGACATGTAAATATTGATGAATAAGATGGGTTGTTTAGAATTTCTACTTTAGGCTAGAATCACTAGAATGCCATTCATAGAGCAAGAGGTGAGCACCACAATATCCTTAGGGTTTTATAATCAATTTATACGCCCTAATGCCCCAATGACATCATTGGATATAAAAAATGCAATCAACCAAATTTTGTTTGTAATAAGGTTCATATTATCATTGGTGACTTTAGTTCCTTGGATAAATAGCTTCTAAGGGTTATGAGCTCTCATAAATTTTCCAATTTCATTATGTTTTAAAGAGTATCCTTTAATCCCTCTTATATTCCAAGAGATGCACTTCATGATTAACTATTTTTATACATTTGGAAAATATCTTTGACCTTTCTTGATGCCACAAGTTTTTCACCCTCCATTTGAATGTCAGCTGCTAAAGATTTCCTACCTACTTTATAATTAAAGTCCATATTGAGCTTCTTTCTTGAGGACTAATTGAATCCATTGGGTTCATGTATAATGTGTACCTTTAAAGATTGAGATTATGAGACCAAAGTCTTCATATGAATTTTCTCCCTTTAAGAGAGCAAATCTGAGCATTGAGTGTTGGATCTTTCCAGTTTGTCTTTTTGACATGTTTATTTGAATCCAAGAATTTGCCTCCCTCAACATTAGTACTAGTCTTAGTTAGATGCTAAGCAATGCTAGCATTAGGTCCAACATGACTTTATTTTTAAAATTGAGTCTTAGGGTCTTTGTGTCTATTAATTATGTGCCTTCTTCATGAGAATCATCATCATCTAGAACAAAAAATATATTTTCAGATGGTAACAGTTTGGAGGAGGTGTTGTTGATTTTGATTTAGTGATTATTTTTAGCTTCTTGAAAGCCATCTTAGTTGGGGTCTTATTTAAGACCCTCAGGTAAGTAAAGTTTTCAATCTTTATCCAAATGCCCATATTCATGGTAGAATTTACACTTGAAAGGAATGTTTTCATAATCCACTTCTTGTTCCCAAACCCCATCCATGAATTGCAGGGTAACATTTTTTGGTATGGGTTATCCAAATTAACCAAGACATAAATTATAGCATAAACGATGTGTTCAAACCTATTAGTCTTATTTATAGTGAGCATATGTGTTATAATTATGTTTCTAGTCATAGTTAGAGTGGATGGGGTTTAAAACTAAGTAGGTAGCCCAAAGAATTGGACCCAGACTAGGGTTACCAAAGGGAGATCTTCCTTTGCTCAAAATAGGGAGTGTCATAGTTTCATGAAGAGTCCTGCTCATCCCAAAAACCATGGCCCCCCTTGAAATATTTTCTCCCTGTCCTCATCTCATGCAAAAGAAACTAATAAGTATCCATAATGGTAGACCAAGATCTAAATCTCCTCGTTGGTGATCCACTACTTGATATCCCAAGTTTTGAAGGTTTGTAGGGATGGCCAATATCACATAAAAAGGAATATCATCACCCTTATTTATATTTGTTTTACACTATTTTGAACTTCAAGTGACTAGATATGAACTACTGGAGATCTATCTACCACATTCATACACCCTATTTTCATTTTCCTAGGATCAATTTTGGGCATACACAAGGTCTGATGCCAGAAAGCATTACCTTTATTGACATTAATTTAATTGGGATGATTCATAATGGCTTCTTTGAAACTAAAATTTATAGGATTTGCCACCATGTCTCCTACATCAAAGGTCTGACTCCTACCTGTGTTTTCTAGTTTAAGTTCCACATAATAAATAGATATAAACGACTCACATGTATAATAAAGTATCTTGTAATTTAATCTAAAAATTAAACATCTTTATAAAAATTACACTTCCAAATCAATTTTATAGTAAATTAATTGACACATAGAAGTATTAAATCTTTGAATGTAGTTATAAACATTTTATTAAGAGCCTAGGTCCCTTATTTCAAATATATTGTATCAAGAATTCTTTTTATAGTTTTAGATAATTATTTAAGGATATACTAGGGATATAATGAAACCAATAAGTTTAGATTCCTATAGACTCTTATGAAATAATTGTAATAACATATTACTACCATTTTAATTATTCATGGTTTCTAATAAAGATTTAATATGTAGGTAAGCATCCTCACTTCCATCAAATGCGAATAATTGAGGAATCTATAAATTTGGAGGTAAAGGTGTATACATAATGTTACACATAGTAATAATACCATGGACTAAATTAGACTCAACCCACAAATGATACACTTTATTTTTGTAGAATAACTAATCTATTTGACATTTAAAATTACCTACAAAATGCATTTACTATATGACTTCTTCTGAACGCATATTAAGGTTGTTAAATAGTTAATTTAATGGTTAAATTATATTATTGATTTTAGCAATTAGAAATTAGTTTTAATAATAGGAGGAAGGATAAGATCCTATTTTGGTTTAAGATATTCATTGAATACATATGAATATTCTTTCCCTTATCAATTTATAACATGAGAAGAAGTTTCACAAGCAACATATACATTTAAAGGATGCAATAATTTTATGATAAGATTAGGATATTATGGTATGAGATTAAAATAATGTTGACACAAACACGAGGTTAAAGTGGGAGTAACATCTCAAGATGTGTTAAAAGTAATTTCATTGCTTTCAATTGTAACTTGTGATATTCTAGGGGAAGATGGAGGAATTTTATCCTCCTTGGTTGAAAAAGTGAAAGAGCTATGCCATGTACGATCGATATATAGTAATTTTTAAAGGAGGTATGACATGATTAATATTATTAATTTATTGTACTTTGATGAAATGAGAGATCATAATTAGCTCATGAACCTCATCCTTATTTATGCATTTTTTATGTGTATTTATTTTATAAGTGATAATGTGATAAAGGGCATTAGAAAAGTGGAAAGACAATTTAGGTGTGAAAGGGTAAGGTTCTTCATATGGTTTGGTAGGTGTAAATTTAAGAGAGAGAATATCTTGTTTTTAGGATTCTCTTTTAACTTTATATTATTTGTTAGGGAAGAAGGTAAAGAAGGATATCTTAAGTGGAATCTAAATGTAGATATACAGTGGAGATTAAAAGTGGATCAAGATGGATATACAACTAAGGATCTATGGACAAATTTAGAGAGGAATATAGAGGTGAATACAAAATGGATTCAATAATAAATCAATAAGGAGGTCCAAATAAGGATCTAGAGATGAATCCAAAGATGTATTTAAGGATGAATCAAGAGGGAGATCTAAATTGGATATTAAAGATGAATTAAAGGATGAAATAAGAGGTCTAGTTTTATTCTAAAAGTGAAATTATATATTGATTGATATGTATTACCATCCTAAGATGAATAAAAATCAAATGGTTTATTTATATTTATTTCATCAAAATAAAAACCATCCTAATCAACAATATAAGATTCTTCCATAAGTTTTTTCTTCTTGCAGGTTGTCCATTCATTATCATATGATAAAAGCATAACATGAGTGGATAATAATTTATCTAGAGGATAAACATAATAACATATGTAATTTGATAATCCATTACATATATAATGAATTTAAATGCAGCAAATGTAAAAAATTAAACACTTATTGCTATCAAGTATTTTTTCATGTATAAATGAGAAAATGAATATGAGTAAAATACAATATAAAAAACATATTTTAATGATTCAAAATATAATACAAGAAAATATCAAGGTATAATAATTGATTTAGGCAATATTTTGAATGACTATGTGGGATCTCATAAATACTCTCATTTTTTAATTACTTTTGGCCTAATGTTTTAGAAAAATAACTAAAGAGGAAAAAACATACTTGTATCCCACTAACCCTAGTATAATGGTAATATGAGGATAAATTTCATCAATGATATCCTCATCTCAAATGCATAAAAAATCAAACAAGAAAAAGAGGCTTCATATTATATAAATAAAGAATCCTAAGAATTTTTGATATACTATGAGGTATGTAGAAACTAAAATTTGTGTTTAGTATTGTAAAATGCGTATGATTATTAGGGTATAACAATCATACCATGATGTCTATTAAAAAATTCATGGAATATCCCAAAATCACACTCACTAGGTAGTTTAACAATTACTAAAACACATTTATTAAAATATAGCTAGAAACATATACAAAATAAACAAAATATAAAACTAGAACATTTTCATATAAGAAATAAGTTATTATGTTTATTTCTTTGAAATTTAAAATTGAACTAAAACCCTATATCATAAAAAAATCAAACAAGGAGGATAATTATCTTAAATAAAGTTGTGTTCAATATAAAAATTAATCTATTTTTAATTGCAATGAATTAAATAAAAAGTTCTAAACTATTGTATTTTTAATACGTGAAATACACAAATGTAAAATCAATATATAGAATTTACTTAATTTAAGTGAGATAAAACTATTAAATTTATAAATAAACATGCAAACCTACTTGAAATATATTTTATGTAGATTTGCAGGATGGTTTTGACTAAAAATGATTGAAAAAGACATGAAAACGATATCGCAGCTAAAAAACTATTATAATATGTGTTGTGATGAGGACATGATAGGAGAATATGGATGTATTACAACCTTATCTACTTATTTTATATACATTGTGGTTGATTATCTGATTTATTTATTGATCAAGGTTTGTCAACATGTCTATAATGGTTTAACTTCTTACTGTATGTGATGATTTGATGCATTAAAGACCTAAAAAATTCAAATCTTATTCCTCAAAAAACATAATAGAGATAAAATTATAAAAGTGTGGAATGGGTTAGGGGAATAGTCTATATACCCTTATAAAACCTATATAATCTAATTTTTTCCTAAATATCCCAAAAGGTCCTCAAGCCCACATAGTTATTCTTCCTAGAGTAACTGTTTGAATATTGAATTTTATATATGAGGGGAGATATATATATTAATTTAAATGATTGATAATAAGTAATCTTCAACTATAATAAAATATATTCAGACTTGGCTTATATGATTGTTATAGTGATTCTAAATTTGAATTTTAAGAAACAGTGCTCTTTTGCTCAACGTATGATAGTATTACTAAGTAATTTATAGATATTTTTAGAGAAATATTGATATTCTTACATATGATAATAATTTAAATATTTATGGTAACTAGGATTTCTAAAAACATCGAAGGATAGAACCTACATCTCAAATTTAAAACTTTACCATTAGGATGTGGGGGACAAGGTCATGCTAGTGGACAAGGTTATAGTTAATGTCTATTTAACTTAACATGGTATTGCCCCATAAGAACATAAACTACTCGATCTAATCTAGCCAAAATTTATGAGTAAACCTATGGTAGTAGGTAGGGGCTAAATGGTTGTGGCTTCGATATTATAAAGAAAACACATTGATTACATAATTTTATTTTCATATACAAAGCTATTGATTCTCAAGGTCCTTTTCAGGCAATAAAAGAGCATACCCTTTGTATACACATACACACACTATCACTCTTAAATTTTTTGATGATCTAATACTAAGGCTTAACCTTATACTTGTATCATAAATGAGAGGTCATGCTTGGAATCTCTATCAAGGCAGTGTCAGTCTCATCATGCTTTACAACATAAAATGGGTTATGGTGAGATGTTATTTGATATGCCAAATGAACCATGTGATGAAGAAGATGTTAAATTTTGTGTGTCCAGTAAGACTTCCACTTCTATCAATAAGTCATTTTCAGTAATTGGATGGAATAAGCATCTTATCTGGAAAATGTGATGTGTATTCTAGTATCTATCTCGATAATTATCTTCATATCATGGGATGATGTAGAAATAAGATTCCCACTCAAGTTGTCTCTTTATGATGGTGTGGACCACTATGTCCTAGCTATGTTGTTCGTATTCATGGATGAGATATGGGACAAAGTGTGAAATCCAGTTGTAAAGGTTTTCATGATGGGGTGTCGTAATTCTAATACATAATGTCCATTATGGTCTTTTGATTAAAACATAAAATTGTTGGATGAGTAATTCACTATTAAGATAGTGAATAGTGATTATCACTTCATTTCAATTCTTTGAGGATCTATTATTAGATAAAAATATTTGAAGAGGAAAATCTTTGGTTAAAAATTCTTGTTAGATTGAAGCTAGGATAAGGTTGAAGCATCAACATGGTAGCAGGTTGATGACTTAACCAATCTACAATAATATTTTTATTTCCTTGGACATGTTCAATTTTATAGTTGAACTGATTTAAATAAGCTTTCCATCTAATATATTTACCTCTTTTTTCTTTGCAACAATGATCCTTTTCTTTAAATGTAATAAATATGGTGAAATCAGTATGAATTATAAAATGGGGAAGATACATGGGTTTTAAACTAAACTTTTCTAAACACTTTTTAATAACATAGATTTCCTTATATGAGGAAATACATTTAAAAAATTTAAAGACTAGGACACCATCCCCAGCATAGTTAGACGCATCAATATATATATAATAAATTGTTCAAACTTTGGTATATAAAATTTAGGAAAAGATGAGACTTTAGATTTATTATTCTAAACTATCTAAGTATGGTCATAAGTATAATGATAAGATTTATTACTTTTAAGTAATTATTATAACATATACCTATCTTCTCCATCGTTTGGATAAAACTTGTGAAGGAAATTTAACATTCCTAAAAATTCTTATAGCTTTGGCTTATCTATTTGATTTGGAAATTCAGCAATCTTTTCCTTTATATATGTTTATACCTACAACTTTGATTTGTTTACAACCAAGAGAATAAAGTTACATTCATTTTTACATAATTGAATCTTTGTCTCTGAGATCACAATTCCTACATCCTTGGCTGTATGGTAAAAAATTTGTAGATGGATAAGGTGATCCTCTAGGCTATTGCTGAAAATGAGAATGCCATCTATATATACACATAATAAATTTGACATACCTTTGAATATATTATCCATGTGAGCTTGGTACTAAGAAAGTGCATTCATGAGAAAAAATGTCAAGAAAATCCACTAAAAATGGCCATATGGACAAATAAATACCATCTTTTCTTTGCCATATTATTTCACCTTGATCTGTTAAAATCTAGACTTGCAATCAAATTAGGAAAAATACTTACAATTTGAAACCTTTTAAAGCAAGTAGTATTTATCAAGGATTGGGTATGGATATGATTCAGTAATGGCATTCAATGGTTGGTAATTTATAACCATTCTTTTCTTACCTCTTTTTTGTTCTAAATGTTATTTACCATAAAGGCATTACAACAAAAGGAAGATGTGGATTTTTTGATGATGTCGTTATCTTCTAATTATTTAATTTATTTCTCCATATATGAGTAATCATGTTTTGGGATATGAATTTTATTCCTATCTTCATGTGCTTGCCTTCTTTGAGTTTGATCTCCATTGTTGGCATCAGTTTAGACTAGATTTTTTAAAGATTTTTAGAACATATTTCTTCTTTAATGCTAGTACCAATGCTCTTAGTATCTTAAAGGATAGGATTCTTTGGTAATTGGCCCATCATATTTGGGAACTGTTCAGTGGCATATATAATGTGAGGAATCCTAATTTTTTTATTATTTATGGTAAACGTGATTCTTTCAGGAGTAGAGCCATAATGAGAATATCTATCAATAAAGGCTTCTCCTAATAAGACATCTACTAGCATTTTTTGATGGGTAAAAAAATCATTGGTAAATATTTGGTCTTTAATCCTAAAGGGGTTTTGGTGTTTTCATGTATCATAGATGAAACTATTCCCTTGGACATCTAAACTTTTGTAAGATTATGATTCAGGGAGCTTTTGCCAGTCTGTAATCAAAGGTGGTTTTTTTAGGATCTACACATAGCTCTGATACCACTTGTTAGGATCTTAAATCACAATTGATTACTTTTGTATAAGCAACTAAACACAAAATTAAACCAGAAGTAATAAGTAACTAGAAATCAAAAATAGCAAAAAATAGAAGATATTAGAAACAACCAATCTTGTATTAAACTCTTCCAGAAGCAAATACAATGAAGAAATCTCTTTCTCCTCACACTTCATGGATGTACAGTAATTCCCCTTTAAGAGTTCTCTCTCTCTCAATCAATTACAATCAACTCAATAACCAAGTTGTTATTCCCTCCAATGATAATCAACTCCATGGTTGTTGTTGCCTACCTTTTCCGCAGATCTTCTTGATCTTGCACCTTGAAAATCTACTTGATCTTGCACCCTATAGATCTAATTGATCTTGCTTACATTACAATACAGCCCCATGGGTCTCTTAAATAGAACCCAAAGCAAACAATAATTAGAAACACAGACTCAAGACTAAAATTAGTCTTTACATGCAAACTAACTGTTCGTCTAAAATTAGAACAGTTTTGGAAACACATACGTGACCGATGTTGGTTCCTATCTGACTGATGCCAACTGACCATAATCAATGCCAATTAATGTGTAGCTAAAGATAACCGATGTCGATCGACCCCTAACCAATGTTGATTGGCTCTGATCAATGTCAGTTACTGTGTAACCCAACAACCTCCACATTTGCACATTCAGTGAAGCTTTTAGCTCCACAACTCAACAATCTCCCACTTGGAGATAAATAGCTGCACTTGTACCTATACAAAAACATCCTCCAATTTGTTTTTGGCTTGTTTCTCCATCTTCAAGTTCAATCTTGAAGACCAACAAAACTTGAATGAAGATTGAACTTCTCCTTTGTTACCAGCTTTTTTAACATATCAGCAGGGTTCTTATCCGTATGGATCTTATCCAGTTTCAACTGTCCATCCTTCAATACCTATCTAATGAAGTGGTACCTAAGTTGTATATGTTTGGTTCTTGAATGAAAGGCTGAATTATTTGCTAAATGAATTGCACTTTGACTATCAATATTTAATCTACAACTCTCTTGCTCCTTTTCCAACTCTTCCAAGAACTGAGTCATCCATATCATTTCCTTGCTATCCTCTGTGACTACAATGTATTTTGCCTCTGTAGTAGATAGGGCAACAACCTTCTATAACTTTGAAACCCAGCTAACCATCATCCACCAAGAGTGAACACATATCCTGTGGTGCTTCTCCTGCCATCCAAGTCACCTGCCATATCTGAATCTACATACCCATGTAGAGAAGTGTTTGACCCTCCATAGCATAAATGCCTATTGCTGGTCCCTCCAAGATATCTGAAAATCCATTGAACTACTTTTCAATGTTCCTTTCCTGATTGGCTATAAACTTGCTGACAACTCCCACTGCTTGGGCAATATCTAGTCTAGTACATACCAACCTAACCTTATGTCTCATTTTTCTATTCTCTCCTTCCTTTAACCTGTAAACCCATTTGTTTTTTAGTGCTTTCTTTATGGTTGGCAACTCAACCAAATCCCATGTTTGGTTCTCTTCGAAGGAGTCAATTTCCTCATTCATGCCATGCTCCCACTGTTTCCTAGATTCTACCTACATTGCCTCATCAAAACTTCCTGGTTTTCCACCATTAGTGAGCAACAAGTAGTATAAATAAGGGGAATAATGAATTGGAGTTTTACTTACCCTTTTAGACCTCCTTATGGGTGTTTGAGACTCATGACAGCTTACTGTTCACCCAAATTTCCTTCTGATAGTGACCAATTCTGGTCATCTCTGACCGACATCAGTCTATACCTGACCGATGTTAATTCCACTTGACCGAACGTCAGTTCCCTAACTAACATCAGTTTCCACCTGACCAACGTCATTTTTTGTGTTTTCTTGTAAGTGATGATTTTTACCCGCGAGCTCATTTTGGATCATAACCTCATCCAAATTAAGATTGCCCTACTCAGAATTATTCAGCCTCTTGAGCTGATCACTATACATCACCTTCTCATTGAAAACAAAGTATTTTCATTTCTTAAATGTGTCAAAAACATCAAATTTCCTCTTTATGGAATAAACCCATACCTTTCTTGTAGCATCATCAGTGAAAAAAACATAATACTATGATCCTCCAATAGAAGCTCCCTGGGCTGGTCCCCACACATCTGTGTGAACAAGCTCCAACTTGTGCTTCTTCTTTGTTGACCCAATTTTGAGAAATCTCACTTTCTTTTGTTTCCCAAAAATACAATGCTCAAATAAATCTAGATCTATTAAATATGAAAGCTTACCTTTTGACTTAAGAATATCCATTCCCTTCTCACTCATGTGACCAAGCCTACAGTGCCACATCTCTGCATCTACATCTAAAGTAGATAAAGTAGAAGGAGAATTAGTAATACAAGTAGATAGATAAAGTGTACCTACTTTCTTACCTATAGTTAATACAAGTTGACCCTTGGAAACTTTCCAAGATTCAGCTATCAGAGTTGTTGTGCAACCCTCGTCACCCAACTTTCCTACAAAAATCAGATTCCTCTTCAGGATGGGTACATGCATGACATCCTTCAACACGCATGTGTTGCCATTCTACAATTTCAGCTACACTTTTCCTTTGCCAACAATTTGACAAGGCTCACCATCCCCTAAATAAACTTTTCTAAAGTCTCCATGGACATAATCATTTAAAAATTCTCTATTTGGGGTTGCATGGAAAGAAGCACCAGAATCTAAAAACCATGATTCTACCTGGCTATTCAAAGAAAATATAAGAGCATCCTGTGAAAAAATACCTACATCATTTGCTTCTTTATTACCTTCATGCTGATCTTCTTTTAACCAACAATCTTTTTTTGCATGTCCTTTCTTTCCATAATTCGAGCAGGTTATTCATCCATTTTTGGATTTGGATCTACTTCCCATCTTTGACCTTGATTTCCATTGCTTACCCTTCTCTCTTTGCCTTCCCCTACTTTCAACACTTAAAGCATTACTTGATGTTTCCCCTATGCTTTTCCTATGAATTTCTTCATTCAAGATTGCACCAACAACATCATCAACTTCCAAGATATTTGAAGCAGACGCAGTATTACTAACTGCCATTACCAAACTATCCCAACTTTCAGGTAAAGAGCATAAGATTAAGAGACCCTTAATTTCATCATCAAAAACTATTTTTACTAAATTTAACTGATTTACTAATCCATGGAAATCACTAAGATGACTATATATAGATCCACCTTCCTGAATTTGCAAATTAAATAGTTGCTTCATAAGATATACCTTATTCAAAGCTGAGGGTTTTTCATATAAATTTGCCAAAGTATCCATTAACTCTACCATTGTCTTTGCCTGTGATAAGTTGGAAATCACAGAAGCTGTCAGGCTCAACCTTATAGATCCAAGAGCCTTTCGATCAAGAACATTCCATTCTTCATCTTTCATATCTGTGGGATTCATTGAAACCCCACCCAATGATAGGTACAGATTTTTTTGATACAAATAATATTCTATCTGCATCCTTCATAATTGATAATTCTTGCCATTGAATTTCTCCATTCTTAGTTTACTTTATTTTACCATTGCTTTAATCCCACTCAAATATAAACCCTTGTGAGTGACTTTTGTAATCAACAAAAACTAACTTGCTCTGTGCTTTTTTTCGACCTGGCTCTGATACCACTTGTTAGGATCTTAGATCACAATTGATTACTTTTGTATAAGAAACTAAACACAAAATTAAACCAAAAGTAATAAATAACTAGAGATCAGAAACAACAAAGAATAAGAGATATGAGAAACAACCAATCTTGTATTAAACTCTTCAAGAAGGAAATACAATGAAGAAATCTCTTCCTCCTCACACCTCATGGATGTACAATAATTCTCCTTCAAGAGTTCTCTCTCTCTCTCAATAAATTACAATCAACTCAATAATTGAGTTGTTATTTCCTCCAGTGACAATCAACTCAATGGTTGTTGTTGCCTGCCTTTTCTGCAGATCTTCTTGATCTTGCACATTGCAGATCTACTTGATCTTGCACCCTGCAGATCTAATTGATCTTGCTTACATTACAATATAGCCCCATGGGTCTCTTAAATAGAACCCAAAGCAAACAATAATTAGAAATGCAAACTCAAGACTAAAATTAGTCTTTACATGCAAACTAATTATTTTTCTAAAATTAGAATAGTTTTGGAAACACACAGGTGACCGATGTCGGTTCCTGTCTGACCGATGCTGACTGACCATAACCGATGCCAGTTATTGTGTAGCTGAAGATAACCGATGTCGGTCGACCCCTAACCAATGTTAGTTGTCTCTGATCGATGTTGGTTACTGTGTAACCCATCAACCTCCACATTTACACATTCAGTGAAGTTTTTAGCTCCACAACTCAACAGGTTTAGCAAAAGACAATGATGCACCAGTATCAACATGGGCATCAACTAATATTCCATTAATCTCAATAGTTATGAATTGATGAAATCATGCATTGAACAACTGAGTTAGATAAGTTGGTTGTGTTTATTCAAGAGGAGGAATAACAACTCATACCACTTTGCATTTTGATAAATCTAAAATTGGATAAGAGATTTGATTTTATTTCTATGACTGGTAGATTATTGGTTTTGGCTCTTCTTCTTCTTCTTCTTCTTGGAATTCCTCTCTAGGAATTTTGTTGCATTTTCCTTCTCAAAAAATGAATAAATCATCATTATCAATATTTTCTTCAAGACCATCATCATACCTTTAATTTTCATGGAAAGGCTACAAATGTTGGATTCTTTCTTCAATGCTAGGAGAGTGAACTTCAAGTAGTGAATCTTTAATTGTAA
The DNA here is from genome assembly GCA_037957365.1 of Torreya grandis. NCBI lineage: Eukaryota > Viridiplantae > Streptophyta > Pinopsida > Cupressales > Taxaceae > Torreya > Torreya grandis. The sequence goes on from JARHVA010006360.1 coordinate 712,735, forward strand.
ATTTATTTTTAATCCATGATTCACTAGGCTTAAAGGAGCTTGGAAACTAAATAGGCAATTGTTTATGCCTTTGCATAGATGGTGGCATTCTTAGCATATGTGGTTGGCTACCCCTGCTCTAAAATTTGGAAATTCTACGAAATATATATTTCTCATTATATTCCACTAGTTCATGGTGTCCTCTGGACCAAATACCATAGCCTTCATAATGTGGGTGTTCTCTAGGAAGAAGTGATATTGACCATGGCCTTTCTATGTTGGAAAGAGGATTATCTAATTCATCAGCTAGTGATTCATGGGTAGCTTGGTCTATAATATCTTCAAATTCTTTTCTTAAAAGATCATCTTCTTCTCAGATTGGTTGATAAATATCTTCCTACAAATAAAGGTCTTCATCTTCATCGATAACATCCCACCATATTGCTACATTGGAAGATAGATAGCTTTGATAGAATGATTATTACAGTGATAGGTGGGTGTAATGTGACTAGGCATTTTACGGATATAGAAAATGATTTGTGGATTAGCAAGATGAGGAGTATGATATTTTCAAAGGAAATATTGGGTAGGTACATAAGAATGTTTTGAGGAAAAGAGTATCACTTGAAGGTAAGATGTTGGTAGCATTTCTTATGTTAATTGTATTTTGGTTGGAAAAGGGGCAGCAACCAAAGGGAGTAATCTCTGGAAAGACTAGAGTAAGATGAGAGGCTTGATGTTTGCTAAGCTTCTATAGTTGTTTAACTTCAAAAATAAGTGACATGGCTTGCTAATGTGAAAAATCAATAACATCTATGAGAAACATAGCAGATAAAGTCAAGAAATTAACATTAATATATTACGTAACTTTATCAATGAGATTGTAAGGTAGAGCCTCAAGAAATTTAACTTTTGTCTCCATATGGCTAAAACTTTTAGCCTCATAATCTAGTTCTCTAAACTACATAGCAAATAGCTCAAACTATTTGAGATCACACAATTGAATTTTCATCAACCATTTTGGCATTTAATTTCTCTATTTCCCATTGGAGGGGATAATTCATTTATCAACATATGATATGAAGTAACAAGAGGATCTTACTGATTATGGACTCAAGCATTTTGTTCTGATTTGGTCACTGAATTCCACCATTTATGAGTAACACCCTAGAGAATTTTTTTAGCAAAAATAGTCATTGTAGGTGGATTGAGATTTATGGCTACTATACAGACCCTCATGGAGTTACACCAGACACTAATTTCATTCAGGGGATTCAGAATAGAATCTATATTCAGATACCATGGCTATAGCATAATATGAGTCATTTTCATTAGGTTTGTAGCTGGGACTTTAGTTTTCTTAGAAGGCCTTAAATTACTACCAAAATTAATGAAATTAGTACCATAAGGTAGAATAGTAAGGATTTCTAATACTTCTTATATTTTAGTTATGGTTTTATGTTCTTCCATGACTAACCAGTCAAAGCTAGTTTCTAACTCAGATGATTTAGTATCTATAGTAGAAAGATGTTCATTGAATACATAGATTGACTAATGAAGGGTATTGACTTTGTCATGGGTAGGCCATACATAATTCAATGTTTGGCCTATATAGTTCTATATTTCATTATAGGTTTGTCTCACATCCTGAGTATGATCTTCAATTATAGACACTCTAGACTAATAATTTCTTATATACAAGACATCTCTATAAAGATTATCAAAAAATTTAGAAAAGTGATAATGATACCTAGATATATAATTTCTATATTAAAACTCATTAGATGGTTCTAGATCAGAACCCATATGATGAAAATATATAGATAAATAACTAATAGTACCTTTTGGTTTCTTATATACAACCTTGGGAGGTGGTCATCTACCTCCTTTATACAGAGCATTATGGTTCTCTATATAATAATAATTTTTTTTTCTTTAGGAAGATTCATCATTGTATGTGGTAGATAGACATGATCTATTCCTTGATTTGTATCTTCATCTTGGATGAGAATATGTCCCAACCTGACATCTTTTCTTGTAGAGAGATAAGATGTGCTTCTTATTAGGGAAGACATACATGATGATGTATGTTGAAAGGACAAGGCTCTAGGTAGAATATAAATAGATCTACCATCTATTTTATGAACTATATATTGGCCATTAATTTTTTGAGCAACATTATTTATAAAATATAATTTCCAAGCCAAGTGTGTATCAATAGATTCAATGTGACCTTTTTGTAATTGAAATGTGCCACTGAGTTGGCGAGCATATGGGAGGTTTTCTAGAATTCTAGGATGATTTATATTAATCATGCTGTACAAGATAATGATGTTTATAAATGCATAATTAAATTCTCCAAATATATTTAAACCATACAGAGAGGCAAACATACCCCAACAATCAATAGATTCATGTTTGACTTATGGATAACCTTTATCATGCACAGATACAAACGGGTTTGGATAAAGATCTTAACAGATAATGTCATTACTTGACTTACCTATGATAGAAAATTTATAGGAATGCTTAAAATTAACTTGGTGTCTATCACATAGAGCTAATTATAACATTGGATTAATATTACCTAGTATTAGTTGAGTAATATGGACATGTATAAGGCCAAAATACACAAATTTGACATCTTTATGAGATCTAAAATACTTGATTTCAGGTGTAGGTAATAGAGGCAACATATTAGTCTAGAATGTCTTACTAGGATTATATGTGATGGTTAACTCCACATCTTTAATACAGGGATACATAAAAGACATGAAAATGTTATTGTACAAGACTTTCAATTTAAATAACTCAATCTATTTTTAAACACTGCTAGTTTTTAGAGATGGAGGCTTATACTAATTTATTACCCCTTCTAAGGTTTATTTAGTAACTTTAATCTTAGAATATACAATGGTTTGATCAAGGACATAAGGAAGAATCTAAAACATTCCTTCTATTTATACTTCATTTATTACTTTGAATGTAGATGATGACTAGGCTTTTTCAAATTCCATATTAGAAGATGCTAATAATTCTAAAAATGAGGATCATCAGGTAAGGATTTAAAATGCAGAGAAAGAAATCCCTTTGACACAAATGATAATATGGGGAAAACATGATGCAATAATAATCCAAAGAATGAACTCATAGTAGGAAAAAATCAGACAGACTTAAATAATAAGGAAGAATCTAAACTTATAGGGTCATGATGGATCTAATACCAATTTAATTTGGTGTCATTGGTGTGTTGCTTATATTTTTCTGCTTTTGGTTGGATAAAAGGATGGTAGCCAAAAGGAGAAATCTCTATAAAGACTGGATTAAAATGAGAGGATTTATGCTTTCTAAGATTCTACAGTTGTTTAGCTTCAAAAATAAGTGGCATGGCTTGTTGATGTGCAAAATCTATAACATCCATGAGAGAAATAGTAGATAAAGTCAAGCCTTTAACATCAATGTATTGAGTAACTTTATCAATGAGATTATAATTTAGATCCTCAAGAAATATAATTTTTGTCTCCTTATGGCTAAAACATTTAGCCTCATAATCTAGTTTTCTAAACTACATAGCAAATGGCTCAAACTATTTAAGATCACATAATTACATTTTCATCAGCCATTTTTTTAGATTCAATTTCTCTTTTTCCCATTGGAGTGGTAAATTCATTTATCAACATATGATACAAAGTAGCAACATGATCTCACTAATTATGGACTCGAGCATTTTTTTCTACTTTAGTCATTGAATTCCACCATTTATGAGTAGTACCCTAGAGAAATTTTATATCAAAAAGAGTCATTGTAGGTGGATCAATATTTGAGGTTACTAGTATGACCCTTTTCTACTATAGATATTAAATTATCTAAGTTAAAAACTAGCTTAGACTAGCTATTAATGGAAGAAAATAAAACCACAGTTAGAGTAGAAGAAGTCTCATAAATCCCTAATATTCCAACTTATGGCATACTTCCATTAATTTTGGTAGTAATTTTAGGCCTTGAAATAAAACTAAAGTTCCATCTACAAGCCTAATGTAAAGGAATCAAATTATGTTATAGGCATGGTATCTGAATATATATTCTATTTTGATTCCCTCAAATGAAATTATTCACTGGTGTAAACATTATTTTTCACTTTCCATCATTTTCCTTCAAAAACATCATACTCCTCATCCTGATAATCCCCAAATCATTTTCTATATCTATAAAAATCTTGGTCACATTGCTCCCACATATCATTACAAGAATCATGTTGTCAAAATTGTCTATTCTTCCAATACAACAACATGATGGGATGTTATTGATGATTATGAAGAGATTTATTTGTAGGAAGAGACTTATGAACCAATCTTAAAATAAGATGAGATTTTAAGAGAACACTTTAAATATCTTCAAGACCAAGCTGACCTTGAATCACTAGCTGATGAATTAGATAAGCCTCTTGCCAACATGCAAAGGCCATGGTCAAGATCGTGTCCTCCTAGAGAAAATCCATAGTATGAAGCATCAATATATACAATAAATTGATTAGACTCTGGTATATACAATTCAGGCAAAGATGAGACTGTAGATTTAATATTTTAAATTGTCTGAGTATGTTTAAAATTCCAATGATAAGAGTTCTTCTTTTTAGTAATTATTGTAAGATATACCTATCTTCTTTGGCATTCGGATAAAATCTATTAAGGTAATTTAATATTCCTAAAAATTATTGCAACTTTGGCTTATCCATTTGATTTAGAAATTCAACAATCTTTTATTTTATGTGGTTGTAGCTACAACTTTGAATTATTTACAACCATGCCAGGAAGGTTACATTTATTTTTACATAATTGAATCTTTTTCTCCGAGAGCATAATTCCTGCATCCTTTCTTATATAGTAAAACATTTGCCGATGGAGAAGATGATCCTCTAGGCTGTTGCTTAAAATGATTATGTCATCTATATATACACATAATAAATCTAACATACCTTTGAAGATATTATTAATGTGATCTTGGTAATAATTTGATGCATTCATGAGACCAAATGGCATGACAATCCACTAAAAATGGCCAAATGAACAACTAAATGTTGTCTTTTCTTTTTCAATTATTTCACTTTGATCTATTGAAGTCTAGACTTGTAGTCAAATTAGGAGAAATACTTATAATTTGTAACCTTCTCAAGCAATTAGGATTTATCAGGAATTGGATATCGATATGGTTTAGTAATGGTGTTCAATGGTCAAGAATTTATAACCAATCTTTTCTTAGCTCCTTTTTGTTCTAAATGTTTATTTACCATAAAGGCATAACACTAGAAAGGAGATGTGGATTTTTCTATGAAGCCATTATCTTCTAATTCTTTAACTAGTTTCTCCCTATCTCAGTAATCATGAGCCTGGATAATAATTTTCTTTCCTAACTTCATGTGCTTGTTTTCTTGGAGTTTGATCTCCATTCTGGGCATCAATTTAGACCAAAATTTTTGAGGATTTTTAGAACATATTTCTTCTTTAATGCTAGTGCCAATGTTCTCAATTTCTTAAAGGAGAGGATTCTTTGGTAATTGGCTCATGGTACTTGGGAACTATTCAGTGGCATAAACATGCAAGGAATCATGAGGTTGTTATTATTTATGGTAAACATGACACTTGTAGGAGTAGATCCATAAGGATAATATCTATCAATAAAGGCTCATCTTAGTAAGACATCTACTAGAATTTTCTTATGGGAAAAAAATCATGGGTAAATATTTGGTCTTGGATCCTAAAGCGTTATTGGTGTTTATAAAGACCAGAGGTGAAACTATTCCCTTGGACATCCAAGCTTTTGTAAGATTGTGATTAAGGGAGCTTTTCCCAGTTTATATTTTACAAGAATTTCTTAAAAATAAGAAATATTACCATTGGAATTTTTAAAATAGTCAAATAGTTTTGAAGATTAAATCTAAAGTCTCATCTTTACTTCAATTGTATATACCAAGGTTTGATTGATTATTATATATACTGATGCCTCTGATTATGCTTGGGGTGGTATCCTAGACTATAATGTTTTAGATTTAGAATATGTTTGTGAGTTTTTAAGTGGAATATTTAGTGAGGATGTTTTGAAATGGATTTCCTTAGATAAGAAAATCTATGATGTTAAACAGTGTTTAGAAAAGTTTTCTTTAAAACTCATGCATCTTCCCCATTTTGTAATCCATATTTATTATACCAAATTCCTTACATTTATTGAATATTGATAATTGGCAAACTAGTTGATAGTCATCATGGAATCTTTCTACGTCTATATCTTCCTCTTTTCTTCCTCATTCTATATATTTAGCTTATTTTGGAATTGTAATCATCCACAAAATTGGTATGGCAAAGCCCTACTAAATTCAATACTTGTTTTACCTCTTAAATAAGAATTAAAATTGATTTTAGTCTCCTCAAATCTTGAATTTAGTGTTTTATATGTTTTTGTTGTTATATGATAAGTGATATATTGCTTCCTTGCATTCATCCATTTCCTTCATGCCTTTGTGTGAGTAATTTTACTTATAACAGGTTATATGATGTGTATCTAGCATATTTGTATGGTTTAAAGTGTGAAAAATGTTATTACTATCCATTATTAGGCCTATTAAGATTTAACCTTGAATACTACATTGCATCTTACCTTTATATTGAAGCAATATTTTTAGAGGGATTGGATTTGAGTGTTGAAATCAATGTTGTAGTTATTTTCATAGTATAAGTGCAAACAAGTAGTGGAGTTAACTTTGGTACATCACCTCCATACTTTCCATTTTGTTTCAGTTCTCTTATACCTCTTTTCCTCTTAATAAAATAGGTTAGTGATCAGATTTAGGTGTTGTACATGGGAGCTATCCCATAATCTAGAGATTTATCTCTTTAAGTAGGTCACTCACACATAGATTCCCTATTATCCCAAATAAAGAAGGCTTTAACAACCTTATCTAGGGTGAAAATTTGGGTGATAATAATTATATCATGCCTAGTTGGACCTGTAGTCCAAGAAGATATCCAAGGTTGATGTTGATCTTGAAAAATTTGAAGTTGTAATAGCTTCCTTAATGTAGTATCTAGCGAATCCAAAAATCATTAGATCGTGGTTATAGACTAGTGCTTTAATTTCATGCGTAAGGTAAACACAAGATCCTCTATTAAAGGTATTCATTTTGAATTTTTAGATTTACCTTAATTTTAAGACAAGACAAGAAGATTTGATAATACAAATCCATATCTAAAGAAGTCTTTTACTGCCCACATACCTGTAACAAGACTCTTGTTGGGTCCAATTTGCAAGATGGCAGCACCACTAAATCTGCCCTTTGTTGTATTTAATGTTTAGAGACCTCTAGAATTTTCACAATATGAGGCTATTCCTATGGTATCCCTTGAGAGTTTTCCTTATTACATGGGATATTCTACTATTAATCTCATTGATCACATTATGAATATAGAAAACTTTTTAAATATACATAATATCACTCAAGAGGATGTAGTTACTAGGCTGTTAGCAATCTTCTTCAAGGCTAAGTCTCTTGATTGGTATGGGACTTTGACCCTAAATTTTGTTTACTCATGAGATCACTTGGCTGAGCTTTTGATGAAGATATTTGAAGACAAGAGGGATCACTTGTCATTGACCAAAAAACTGACCACCATCAAGAGGTTCCATTAAGGGTTCATACAATACTTTAATACTAGATATTATAAAACATGGGATAAAATACCAATCTTGGTAAGGCATAATGAATACCATGCATTTATATATTTTCTCGAGTCTTTTAATAGTGACATATCCTTGATGATACAATCTATGGGAGGGGATACACTACCTAATGCTTATGAAATTGCTACCAGGGCTTAGAATTGACTTATACAAGTTGGGAAGATCTCTCTAAGACCCCTTATGACATTATGTACTAATGTGTAATCCCATATTCCCACTATTGTTCCCATCTATATGCCTAATAATAAACAAACTACCCCTAACTAGCTAAGCAATTCAAATGAGGCACATGTCATAAATTTTCTTATAGAAGAGATACAAACTCTCAAAAGGCAACAAAAATAATAGAAATGTAGATATCACCAAGGTTTTTATCAACCACATCAGTCTTATCAAGCTAATAGACCATCTTTTTCAAGGTCATTCTCAAGGGAAAGGGAAACTAACTCAAGTGAGACTATACAATAATCAAAATCCAAATGTTCCCTCTACCTCAAAATGTCTAGTACATATCCAAAACAATCTTGTGCAAGATAATGAAGACCATATTCCATGCGACCATCCTCATGATTAATCTATCAAGATTTCATGGAATAATTTGTAACAATGCCTTTTATGACACAAAATTAGGTAACTAGTGAAGGAGAGATGAATGGAGATAATTTTGAATCAGAATCCACTTTGGTTAACTATCTCCAAGAAGATTCATGTGCAATGAAATATTATGGGCATCTAAATAAGGACTCAAATCCTATATATATAAACACAAGGTCAAAGAGAAGAGTATTTTAGGAGGTAAAATAGATAACTAAAGATTCAACTATGACCTCTCAAACATCCCAAGGGCTATGTGTGTCCAATACAATACCTAATACTCATAAAAATTAGATATTTCATAATATTAAATGTTCCTTCATGTATCAAAATTCACAAGCTCTAATAAACAATATGACTCCTAATGGACAAGCTAAGGTTAGTGGTTCTTTCACAAACATTATATAATATATGAAAAGTGTCCATTGAAACATCCCACTGTGGGATACATTATCAATCCCTAGAAAAAGTGACTAGCTTTAAAAAGAATTGTCCAAATTCAATACATCCTTAAGACAAAGTAGTGAAAAAGGGGAAGTTTTAGCAAATTAATTGAAGTCTAATGATGATAAGACAACTAAAACTAAGAAAGTATTTAAACCTCCTCTTTTATACCTCTCTATAATCATTGGAGATTCATTGGTTCATAACTACTTGATAGATAGTGGATCAAGCATCTCAATCATGCCAAAATAGGTACCTGAGAAGTTAAACTTGAAATATGAACCAAACTCTAAAGGTGTGTTGTAATTAGATGGATCAATAGATAAAATAGTTGGCATCATCAAAGGTTCACATATTACTCTTCATTATTTTCCTACCTTCTCCATTTCACTATATGTTGTTGTTGTGGATGTACATCCTCATTTTTCTCTAAGTTTGTAAAGGTACTTTATTGCTAAGATCAAGGGATACTTGTCTTCAGATTGGTCTTATATGGAATTTAAGACTAGATATGGAGCTAATTTTTCAATCAAGTCCAATCCTCTAAGTTTCATGTAGAGCCTTATGTACCAAATACATCTAGTATAAATTAAACTATCACTAATGAGGGAGACCATAATAATTACCAAGAACTAATTATACCTCTTGATGGCATACCTGATCTTTTTCTAGATGAATGGGGTATGCAAATCATAAGTTTGATCCTTTCAAACACATTGAAGAGACTATCCTAGGAGTATATTGTATGAATGAAGAGGGAGTTATCATACTATCCCTTTCAAAACCTAATGAGAATGAAGAAGGAATGTATCAATTATTATTTGATGTTTTAAGGAGGAAAAATGTAGTATGGGAAGGTATAATTCTTTTTTCTCCTTCTAAATAGAAATAATTTTCTGCCATTAGGTTCTAATTTGGTTTCTCTTGCAATGCATCCAAATATGAAGGACTGGTTCATGGCCTCTAATGGGAAAAAAAGAGAGGTATAAGGTAACTTTAAGCCTATGGTGATAGTGAACTAGTAGTACAAAAAAATAGAAGATAGAATGCTACAAAGAGCCCATTATTGAATGAATGTAAGCATAGGATTTTGGACCTTATTCAAGACATTGAAGCCTTCAACTTGAAATTAGTCCCAAGAGAAAAGAATCAACATGATAATAGGATGGTAGTGGGAGGGGCTCATTATGACATTCTAAATGATGTCAAAATGATAAATATATTCAAAATTTCAAAGTGTTGGTTAAACCATCTATCCCAAACAATAATACAATTTGGCAAGTTTTTGATAATGACAAAAAAATTACATATTTTATATGTGAGGAAGTTAAGTTCTCCTCAAGGAATTAGGCCAAGTTTCAACAATAATATGGTGACCAAATAATATAACTATAGTCCAAAAAACTCCCTAAAGGATTGGTGACCCTTGAAAGCATTTCTAATGAAGAAGATCAAATTAGAAAAGAGAAGGCAGGCATGCTTACAAATGAGGATCATTTTAAAAGAGTTTCCATCTTTAAGAAAAAACTCCTCAAGATGGGAAATGTATGTACTAAGGTTGAGAAGGCTGATTTTGTTGATTTATGTAGAGAATTTTTAGATGGTTTTACATGGGAATATGGTGATCTTAAAGGTTTTGACCGTAAACTATCTCAACACACCATTGAGCTAGACCCAAGTACAAAACCATTGAGACAAAAAAAAGATCCATAAATCCCAAGGTTTAAGTCTTGATAAAGAGAGAGTTGATCAAGTTGTTTGAATCAAACATCATTTTCCATATTAATAACTCTTTATGTGTTTATAATCTATTTCATGTGAGGAAGAAAAGTGGGGAAATCAGATTATGTGTATATTTTAGGGATTTAAATAGGGTGTCATTAAAGTACCATAATCCTCTACCTTCAATGGAATAAATAATTCAAATGGTTAAAGGATCTGAATGTTTCTCCCATTTGTATGGATATTCTAGTTATGACCAAGTCTTTGTGAAGGAAGAGGACCAATACAAAACTACCTTCACATCTAAATGGGGAACCTATGCTTATAATGAGATGCCTTTTGGGATATCTAATATAAGGGATACTTTCCAAAAAGATATGGACATTTCCTTCCAAGGTTTGATCAAAAGGATGGTTATATTATACTTTTATGAGATTACTATTTTTTCAAAGAATGCTAGTGACCATTTAGATCACCTAAGAATAATTTTTGAAAAGTGTAGGTAGTTTGGGATATCTTTGAACCCTAGTGTTTTTGTAGTCGATAAGGGTAAGTTACTAAGCCGCATTGTCTCTAATTAAGGGTTAAACATAGACCCTAAAAGGGTGAAATCTATTTTTTCCTTATCTCTACCATTAAATAAGAAAGGAATGTAGAGTTTTCTTGGAAATATAAACTTCATTAGAAGGTTTATACCTAGTTTTTCCAACCTTGTAAGACATTTAACGTCCATGTTAAAATTTATTTAGAATAAATAAAGTAGGATAAATTTTGAGGATATAAAACAAGCCATATTACAAGAACTTAATTTGATTAACCTTGGTTTCTGAAGAAACTTCTTTCTTCATGATTTCTCGAATATTGACACCATATCTACCATGTTGATTCAACAAAACAATGTGTCTTGAACATCCCATTGCATTCTTTGGTCAAGATCTTGAAGGCTATGAATAAAGTTACACATTTATAGAGAAACAAATATTATTAGTCATAATAAGTTTGAAAAATTTAAGACATATGGTCTCAAAAAATGAAATACACATTATGGTATCCCATCCAAGTAGTAAAGACTTCCTCCTAAATAGAGACTCGAATGAGAAGAGGGAAAGTTGGATTACCAAAGTAATGGAGTATGCTATAGAGATTAAGGTCACCAAGATAGTAAGGGGTAAGGGCCCATGTGAGAACTTAGCATTAGACCTTAAAAGAAACAAGGAGTTAGTTTTGAAAGTAAGTTTTGAAAGTATGATATGAGCCTTAAGTAGTAGTAATTGCATCTCCTAAAATTTGGAAAAAATACATGACAAGATTATTGAAAACTGGTCAATGTCTAACTAGTTTAGACAAGTCAAAGAGAAGGTACTTTATTCTTCAATACATACCTTATATTCTTGTAGATTGGGACCTTTTTAGAAAAGACCTTAATGGTATGTTGCTTAGATGTGTTGATATTGACCAAGTGAGCATACTTTTTGAGTAATTTCACGATGGACCTATAGGAGGTAACTTCTCTCCCAAAACTACAACATCAAATATAATGAGGGAAATCTAATATTGGCCTAACCTCCTCAAAGACTCCTATGCATGGCTGAGAAGATGTTCAAATTGTTTTTTCTTCACTAGAAAGTAAAGGTTAGTAGAATTACCTATTAATCCTTTCCAAGTTAATCAACCATTCATGTAATGGGGGATTAATTTCATAGGCATGATTAATCCCCCTCAAGTGTAGGTCATAAGTGGATAATCACAACCACTAATTAATTTACAAGGTGGATAGAGGAAGTAGCTCTTAAAGAGGCTAATGAAAAATTATTCCTTGATTTCTATGATAGCATAGTGACTAGGTTTGGAACACCATCAACCATTATATCTAATAATGCATTAACATTTATTGGTGAAAATACAAGTGAATAGGATAATGAACATGGCATACAAATTATTTCCTCTTATAAATACTACCAATAAGAGAATGGGCTTGTAAAGTCTAAAAACAAAAGCTTGATCAATATCATTAAGAGGACAATTAATGACAATCAAAGGACTTGGCATACAAATTCAAAAATAGCCTTATGGGATGGTAGAGTTACTCCTAAGAGGGATATAGGTAACTCACCATACATGATTGTGTATGGAAGAGATGCCAAATTACCTATTTCTCTTGAGCTAATTGCCTTTGATTTAGCACATTGACTAGATTTAATGGAGGATGACCCTATGGGGTTGAGTATGGTAGAATAGATGGAACTAGAGGAGAAGAGGGATGAATCTCTGCATACCTTGGAGTACCACCAAGATAAAATGAATAAATTATTTTATAGAATAGCTAATGTAAGATATTTATAAGAGGGTGATCTTGTGTTGAAGTCAGATGAGAATAGGGCCAAGCTTGGTAAACACACAAAGTTTGACACATTGTGGTGTGGGCCCTATGTGATCATTGGTTGAAAATAACACACTAACTTTAAACTATCAAGACTCGATGGAGAATAAATAAGTATCCCAATCAATAGGATACACTTTAAGCCTTGTTACTGAGGTTAGTTTGATGTTTTTTACATAGTTGTGTGGTATATTTATTTAGCATAAGTGCCTAACATAGTGTTTTGTATGAGATTTCTATTGTGTCATCTTCCCTAAATGCCTTTAGAATGTTGTGTTTTTATTTTTATTTTGTGGTGTGTGTGATTTTGAGTCTTTAGGGTGAGTATTAGTGTTTATATTCCAGTTGCATTCATGACTCCATATCACAATAGATGCACTAGGGAACTAATCGAAATGCTTAGCATGTAAGCATCCCTAAGATGTGACCAAAGATGTTAAATTTTTTTTGGATACCACTAGAGAGGTTTATAAAAACCTTGTTAATCAATCCTCCACCTTGATTGACCATTTAAAATCTCTTTGTAAGTCGTGTCTATCATAGTTTAAGGTATGTTTGAAAAGTTTAAGGTAAATGTTATTTCTAACATCATACTTGTCTAGTCATATATGTCCTATTCAAAAGGATTTAAAGAGTTTCAAAGGTTTAGAAGTATTTTTAATGTCATGTAATTCATGTCAATGTCATTTTTTATGCACAGTGGTATATACAAGTGTCTTAAATGAAGTCAAATATCTTGTCTAACATTATAACTCATTTTGAAAAAGATTTCTTGATCATTTATAATGTATAATAAATAATATTGTAAGAAAATACTAGGTTTGTAATAGAGGAAATCTATGCAACATTACCCCATGTCCGTATAAGTTTAAGAAGATCAAAGAACACTAGTTGGTTTAGTTCCATCAATTTCTAAGTAGAATATGATAGTTCTCAAGTAAAAAGGACATATTTTCAAGGGGTCTATATAGGTTTAAAGATAAAATATCACTTCTAGTAACTTCCATAGATTATTCCATACTTTATAGGTCTAAAACCATTCATTTGAGGGATTTATAGACCCAAACATAACAAAAAGCTACTCAATCCCCCTATTTCTCTCATTGGCAACTTCATAAGGCATATAATTTTTCACTTAGTATAGATAGGAGAGAGAAATTTAGAGGATCATATTTTGGGCATAGTAGGGGACCCTAATCACCTCAACATTTGTATCATTGTTCATCTGATTCATTTCCCTAGCTTTATGAATAATCACTAAGAAGTTAGGGGATCAAAATGCCCTATTAAACCCTACAAGGTTAGTTTTGGACTCTTCAAGTGAATTTGTGAACTTGTTTCTAAAGGAGTGAGATTTCATAGGTCCCTACAGACCCCTTTAATTATTTTGAAACCATATCTAATCATATTCATGTCTGTACAAGTCATAAATGAGTTACATATTTCAAGAATGGTGAATTTTTAGGTTTGCATTACAAAGTTTTGAGTTCACCAAGAGGTTTGATGTGAAAAATTATTTTATATGATTTTTTGAAATGACTCTATATCTCCTCCACCTTATACAAGGTTTTCCAGAAGTCTTCCAACTCTTACCAAGTTCAAATTTCACCCATGGTCATCTTGTGTGAATGTGTCTTCACTATTTGTAGGTAATGTGCAATAGGAACATATTAGTGATGGGGTTTTTAAGTCAATAAGTTTTTAAACGATACCCAAAAAAAAATGAACAAACACCAATAGATTTAAATAACCATCAAAATTCCTAGGGTGATAAACGAAGAAATTTCCACACTTGTAGTCTAGGAGCCAGAATGCACACCTACAACTTTATTTATTGAGTTTCATCTTCAACACTAGGGATCATAACCACTACATATGTTATGTCCACATTATTTTAACTTGGAATAGGTAATGGATAATTTAAGACCCTCCAAATTCATCACTTTATTTTACAAATGCTCATGTTTTGGGTCATGGGTGTGGACCTACAAGTCTACAGACTTGTAGGCCTACATCCATCTTATTTTAGGTATTTTCAGCATTCTAATCCCTTGAGAAATTTATCACAACATAATTCAATGATTAATTTCATTCTCAAAAAACCATCTTACATTCATTTTGAATTCATAGTATCAGTCCTATGTGGTCGTCATGCTTGATAAGACATAGAATAGCCCTTGTGTAGTCTTACAAGAAGGTGCATCTATTATTGGAAGTTTGGTAGAGATGTTATATGTGGGAAAACAATTATAATAAGTTACTCAGTTTATGGTAAAATCATTCAAATAATTTCATACTCATATCATAGATATTTACACCAAAGAAACCATTCTAGTTACCTCTTAGGCCTGAGCATACACATAATCTAGGGTTTTAACCATTTCTTACTTTACCCATCTATCCAAGGTTTCAAATCCTTAAATTTGACTTGGAACATGATTAAGAGATATTGAAATTGAATACAATATTTTCTTAGAGTCTCACACATGTGAGGGATGTGTAGAGCCAAATCTCAATTTCTAAGGCATAGAGACCTAATTGAGGGATATGTAGAGAAGAACAGTTGGATCAAGAATACTTGCATTGAATTATTGGTCAGAAAATTTGTAAAAAGTAGTAATATATAAATAGGTACTTAAATATATGATTGTTTTTCTAGGATCATCTATGGAATGTTTTAGACAAGGAAATTTATATGTTTTGAGGGTTATAAGGAAAGGAAGATAGGTATTAGGCATCCATAAAGACCTATAGGTATGTCATTGAAGATGAAGTAAAAGGGAGTAAAATAGGCTTATTATTTTGGTTACTAAAGGATTATAGTACTCTCATTAAATTGTTAGACTAGTGGAGGACTTAAAATCCCAAAAAGACTAATTAGGCATAGTAGGTCTAAATAAGCATACACATGCCTATGTATGAGAGGTGAGAAAACTTGCATCCTCCTAACTAGTTGGAAAATTGACAAGTGAGATTGTATGAGTGATATGTCCTGATATAGTTATATTAAGATTAGAGTCATTTATAAATAGGGAAAACATGAGAATATTTTGTTAGGGCTAGAAGGCTAGGATTGTGTGCAAACCCTCATACAGGGCTCATGCTAGATTTCACTAGTTTGAGGGGTCAATATTTTTAATAGACAAGTTAAAAATATAATATGTTGTGGAAAAAACCTCAATAATGTGTTTTTATCCAAAAATAAGCATTCATGCTCCTTTTTTCCATAAATCCTTCTCTTTTGAGTTCAAGAATGCAAAGTTACCTACCCAAGAAGCACGTTATTCAATAGTGGACACACATGAGTAGATGCATGGGATATTTAGAAAATTTTAATAGGTGGGGAAGGTTTTATACCAAAAAATAATGAAATTTATTTATGCATTAAGGCCCTCACAGCTATGAATGATTTTCAAGACTCTAAGGCACCTTAAACCCTCCTAAAACCATGATAAGAGCCTGATAGAGAATAATGTGAGAGAAATGCATATAAATTAATTTAATTGGTCCAAAAAACCAATCAAAAAAGTATACACTCTAAGAATGTTTGAAACATATAACTTTATTATATGGTCATATGTATGGATGTAATAAATTCCCTATTTTACAGGTTTTTGAGGTGAAATCAAGGTATAGAGACAGATGAAAAAATAGAAACCATAAGGGAATTTGTATTAATATGTTTTATAACATTTTAATCCTTAATATACTCTAATTTACCCATGAAATGGATCCTAAAGGTCTATATCAAGAAGATAATTTTGAATGTACTAGTGGGAAAGTGAGATGGTCACCTAGAAGGTTAAGAACATTAAGGTTTGATTTATTTTAAGTGTACATCATATAAAAAAATATAGTATATAATAATAAAAACGTCCCTCACACTTGTATTAATGCCCTTTAAATCATTCATGGATATCCAGATATCAAATATCAAACAACTAGGCCTAGATGTTCAATAGGTGTATAGGACCAATGAAGAATGTTCTTCATGATGAAGAAGTAAGCATGGTAAGGTGTTAAAAAGAGAATTAAAGGATAAAATAAATGTGTAAATAAAATTTATAGGCCAAAAATATAGTTTTAAGTATGATGAGATTTGAGGAAGGTGAAAAGTCTCTTCGCCAACTTGTGCTAAAATAGTTCTTAGAGGATGGACACATGCTTAAGGGAGATCATTGGGTAGTTTGTTACTTCATTTATTGAATATAAATGACTAATATATCATTTTAAAGTCATCATGGAATCTTCATACATACATATCTTCTTCTATTCTTCCTCATTATATATATGTGGCCTATTTTGGCATTATAATCATCCATAAAATTGGTATGGTGAAGCCGTGGTGAATCTGAAACTTGTTTTACCTCTGAAATATGAATTAAAATTGATTTTAGTATCCTTAAATATTTAATTTATTATTTTATATGGTTTTTATGTTGAATGATAAGTGATAGATTGCTTCCTTGCATTCATCCATTTTTTTCATGCCTTTGTGTGAGAAATTTGCCTTATATTAGGTCATATGATGTGTATCTAAGATTTTTATGGTTTTAAGTGTGAAAAATGCTATTAATGTCTATTTATAGGCCTATTAAACTTTAAAATTGAATATTAAATTTCATTTTATATTCATATTTAATCACTATTGTTAGAGTGGTTGGCTTTGATTGTTGAAATCAGTCTTGTAATTATTTTCATAGTGTAAGTGTAAACAAGTAGTGGAGTTAACTTTGGAGCTTCACATACATAATTTAAATTTTGTTTTAGTTATATTATACCCATTTTAATATAAATAAAATAGTTTATTTATCATATTTAGGTTTTATAGATGGGAGCTAGCCCATAATCTAGAGATTCACCTCTTCAAGCAAGTTACCCACACCTAGAGGTGATTCCATGTTATCCTAAATTGAGAAGGCTTGAGAAAGCTTATTTAGGGTTAAAATTTGGTTGATAAATATGGCCATGTTTAAGGCCTTTATCTTTGGCCCATTTTCTATTTTAGTAATGTAAACATTTTTCGTATCCCTCAACTTGACTTACTATCAATAGTCTCAATTCTACCCAATTTTTAATCAATTGTTCCATTCTTCAATGTTGTTCCATTGACCTGACCCTATATATCATATATATTGAATATTTGGGATATATTTTAGCTCATATATCTAATTAGGATCTCATCTAGGGTATTTTTCTCCTTAGCTGATCCTTTTAATTTATTAATGGCAACTTTGATAATGGCACCTTCTCCATGCTAGAAAAGCAAGAAAATTAGTTCAAAGAAGCTATGCATCATCTTCACAGATTTGATTTATCTTTTGGGTCCAAATTGGAGTGGAGTAAAACCAAATATTTTAAATAGATTATTATTCTCATTCCTGAGATGTTAATTGATTATATGTAGAAATTGATTCATAGAGGTGAAAAAATCATTTTCTTTGGGATCCCTTTCACATTTTATATCTCCCATATAGAGATATGGAAGTTTGTCATAAATAAAGTGAATAAAAATGTAAAGTATTAGGTTACCAAACCACTCTCTCTCACAAGGAAGTTTTTGGTGTGGAAAAAAATATTATTTTCTAAGAAATATTCTTTCCTTCAATGACCACAAGCTCGGGTGGAATCCCTTCATTACTAATACTAGTCTTTTGTTGGTGGATATGCCTAGTATAAAATCCTTGAAGATTTTTTAAAGCGATTTAAACAATAATATAGTTGGTTTTCATTCACAACATGGATCCATGGCCAATGCTAAAAGATAAATTCAATCTAATAAATTTAGATTTACTAGTTATTCTTTGCATTCATGATATTATGTTACATGTCATGCTTCACAAGTTGGGCCTTCAACCTCCAGCTTATGGTGTAAATATTGGATATGGAATTATAATTCCTAATTCAAGAATTATTCTTTAGGCCTCCTTTACCTAGTGATGAGATCCTTTCCTTTAGTGCTTGGCAATCTGAATTGGCTCTTGAACTCGAAATCCTCACCTAGAACATGGCTTGTCTAGCTCAATAGGATTTGAAAAGCTAAGCTTAAACCTAAGTTAACTCAATTCATTTGGTTACTTGTTTATCAATTAATTATACTTGGGGATTGTATTTCTCACCTATGAATTTATCAACCCAAGTGTTTAACATGTAGTAAACCAGAGTATTTCAAGCACACATTTTGGACATGTCCCAAAATCCAAACTGTATTGTAGTGGGTACAAAATCTATTTCAACCCTACCACACTCAGCCTTTTTCATGGTTCTTATACCTCCATGGCGATATTTCTAATTGGACAACCTATATATATTTTCCATGGACTTTATTCAGAGCTATCATTCTATTTCAATTATGGAAACCTATGAAATTATTATTTTTTAAATAATGAGGAATCCTATTGTTATTTCTATATTGATTAAAAAGTTTTCATATTGTCTTTGGATTACATGCACATTCATCTAAAAGTTGAGAAGAATTTTATAGATTTTAGACATATTAAATATCTACTTGATCACTTGGGGAGTTCCCCCTTCATAGTGACCTACATCTCTCCAGACTATCTTCCATTGGGCCTACCACCTCCATTTATAGACATCATTGAAGCCAATATCATAGTCATTTCTCAACCCCTCCCACCCCCTCCCACCATTTAACACACACACATAATGGAGGATGGATATCATCACCACAGTGTGGAAAGGATGGTGTTGGTCACTCTTAGTCGGGGGCACTAGTTAGCCCTTATAACATTGTGTTGTAGCCTCTTTATGGATGGTAAAATAATTTTATGGATCCTCTAGACCCCATGCATGTTTGGGTGGCTCAAATTCTTTCATTAGAATAACCTTCTTATCCCATTCTACCTCCCAAGGATGATACTCCACACCTTCTCTTAGTGTTGTAGTTTATGCTTGAGTTCTATTTATGTGCATGAGATATATGTAATTTTAATTGGTTCTATGTTATGTTCTAAGTTGATATGTAAGATTTATTTTTTTTACCATGTTTTGAGATAACCTTTACAATAGTAAGGATTCTAATCCATACATACCAACTAGTTTCTTTCCTACGTAGCATTTTGTATATTGTTATTTGATTAATAATGGTGATATTGAAGAATTCAAATAGTTAAATATCAATCAATAAATTTCAAAAATAAATATAAAAACAAAAACATATCAAGTTTAAAGTGGTATAAATATTGACAATCAAGTATTAAAAAACATTATAAATTAGGTTAAAAATATTTTAATTATACCAATTATATTTTAAATTGTTGAGTATACTTTTTTATAGGAAATTCCATGAGTGAGGTACACTGTAAAAGCCAATAGTGTGAGATAAATATATACCAATTTAATGAAAATGGAGGATAGATATAGAATTAAACATTGATCTTATTTTTTCATGATATGTATGTATGCTCCAACTTGCATTCATTCATATCATCCAAATGAATTCATTAAATTATTTTACCTAGAATACTTTAGTTATGAGATTTATAATTTGAGGGTTTGTAAATACCAAATTTTCATAATATAATTTTTTTGTCAACTCATCCTTGGTTTCTTATTATTTGGTTTCTTATTTGGCCCACGTTCAATTTGTTATTCGAAATCAAAGTTTTTATATTATTTATCATGAGTAGTTTCAACATTTAAATCCACTCATGATTAATTTATATTATTTTTTTCATATGTACTAGTTTCCAAGATATGTTTGGACTCAATAGGTATCCCCTTTTCATTAGTAGACATGTGTGTGTTCCCTATAACCTATTTTCATCTTTTTTAAATTCCTTTACGAAGTATAATTTATGGATTTTCACAAAGGGGAACATAACCAGACACTAAGATATAACTGAATCCATTTGGTTCACATCTTTATCTTCCACTTATTTTGATAGTGCTCTTATTGAATGTACCATCATTTTTCACCCATTAAAATATCATATCCTTGTTTAATTATAGAAAATAAACCCATATAAACATCATATTATTTTTATTCTTGTTGTTTTTCATAAATAATGTTTTCTAGTTTTTAATTATTGTTTTCCTATGTGATCTCATGATCGATATATTTTTTTAATATATTAACCTCCACAATAACTTGGTGATCAAATTTTGTGCAAGACAGTGTCTCTTCCTTTCTTGATTCTTCTTTAATTTCTTGCAATTCCTCTTTTGTATATACTTTTTGTACACCATCCTCAAAATTAGAATACATAATATCATAAAAAATTCAATGCTAAATAATTCATTAGTATCACATTCCTTTGTATATATAACACATTTTATATTTGGTTCAATCTTGGAATTCCAATTTTTTTTCAGATAAAAAACTAAATTTTGATTTATAATTTGATCAATGTATTTATTATGAGAATAAATATGATTTGAATGATCAACGATGGGAAAATTATGATTCTCTTTTTTTTCTTGAATAATTTATTTTATAGTATTTTTAAAGTAGTCATAACTCATCATGGTGACTTTTTGTTTGTTTGGGAAGATAACTACCTATATAAAATGATAGTCTATGCAAAAGTTGAAGCTAATGTGTTTGTTTTGGCTATTTTTAATAACACATATATTATGGGATGTATATCACTAATGTATATATCCATACTTATGGCCTCTATAATTTTTTATATGTAGTCACTAAAATATGATAAAACAATGAAATTGTGACCATCCTTTTATATGCACTTAGCTTGTGCTCAATTCCATAGTTCTAAATTAATATTCATATATTATATGTGAACAATCCTTATCATTAATTAATTATTATACATGATATTTATGTTCCCCATTCCAAGTAGCCTAAGATCATCTCTTGATTGATTCACATTTCAAGCTTAGTTTTCTCTACTTTTAAGATAAGATTGATTCTTTAAGACAATCATGTTAGCTGGTAGTGTGTGAATTTGTCAGTTTCATCCTTATAATTTAAAACAAGTAAGGGATAAAATTAAAATTCACCTAATTTTTCCTACATATTTTCCAATTCCCATTTGATTAATTTATAAAAATACCAGTATATAAGCATGTTTTCCATTCATTTGTTCACTAGTTAGAAAGAGGCATCTATATTACAAACATCAAATTTATTCAAACTTCAAATTTAGAGGAAAGAAATATTATATACAATTCTAAGTTCATCTGGCCCATGTATTCATGATCTATGCCTGAATATGCCTTGAAATTTTCAATTCCTTGTTGATGCACATAATTACACTAGGATTGCACCAACATATAGCGTTACACATGTATTTCACACACGTCACCATAACATGTGATAAATACATGGAATTTTTATCCCTATTTTAAATATTTGTATTAAATAATAAATGAACATAAGGTTTATTAAGGTTGAGAAAAAATTCAAACACTAACCATTTTTTCTCCATCTACTGCATTTGTTCATCATTGTCAATTGAGCTATGGTTTCAACTAAAATAAAGGAACACAAGGGATCCTTTTATGAATGAAGATAATATGATCACACAAACATTACCTAAAATTTGAGTAACATTGATATAACTCCAAACATAGGTAAAAAAACCCTACCAAACACATGTGCAACTTACAAATGACATCATAGGCTAGTCTTATCCAAATAGTTCAGCCTTGTCCTAGAATTAAATTGATCCTTGTTCTTGACTAATGGTGGGTTCACATAGTACAATATTAAACCACATAATTTATATTATAATATATCATATATGAGTGATATCTAATTAATTTTTCTTTAGTAATTTCCCATTTTAGCATATTTTCCATAAATAGTAAGATCTAAACTAGTCTTGTGAGAAATATTATATATTATACATTTTGATTTTACTCAAAATTGTGTCATAATTAAATAAACACATTGATTAATTTATAAAATTTGATGATACATATTAATTAACCTATTCATTATTGAATATTAAAAAAACCTAGCTTATATTAAGGTTTCCTTCTATCCCTTTTAGCTCTTCTATTAGGTTCTAGTTTTGTGATTTTCTAATTTCCATACTAATTATGATCATAATTATTGAATCTACATATTATTTATTTTTTAACAACTTGTTAATCTCAATAACATGTTGTTTTACTATAATATGTAAAATATTTCAATTTCACATAAATCCATGGATGCATCATTTGAAAGAATATATAAAATTTTATATCGTTCAAAAGCTTAATAATTAAAAGTTATACATTTATTATTTTTGTATGGCTTAGTTTGAATTTCCACCTAATACTAATATAATTGAAAGGGTAATTATGATTTATTTTTTTGTTTCTAAACCTATACCTCCCAAATATATTAGCTCATATCTCTCATATACTATTCACCTTAGGCTAATAGTAGATCCTATGGTACATGTTGTTGTCACTAGACAACCTAAACCCAATACAATGGAACCATTTAATCAATCTAAAGAGTGTCATATTTATTGTGACCTAACATAAACATCCCATTTTATGAAACCAAATAGGGACCCAATGTATTTTGAATATATTTATTAAAGGTCCAATAATCCTTAGAGATCCATGAAACTTGTTTTAATATAGAAAAGGCTAAATTTGTTGTCAATGTCTACATTTACAGAAGTTCAAATTATGAAAATAAAAAATTGGATGCTTATTTAGATATATTTTAAACCTTGAGGTTTCATAATTATTATTAATTGACTTTATTATTTTTATGGACTAATAGGGGTAATGTGTCACAACCTAGTTTTTCTATGATTTCTTGTGTTTTCGCATGACTATTGGCAAATAATTACAAATTATTCACATCTAAGTGCTACCTTTATTATGTAAGGTATTGACAGTTGGCACAATTATATTAAATCATATCTATAGAGCATATAAATTAGGTTCAAATGTCTAAATTTACCAATCTCTAAGACCTTGGAAGATGGCACTACCACATTACTTATAGATTACCACAATTTATAAAAATTTTGTACTTTATCAACAACTAAATCACTACATAACATTCATGAGGGAGAGCCATGTTGAACTAAGACACAGTTCACTTCAAATAAAATTCTAAGTTTTAAAAGTTTCAAATCCCTGAGAACACACCACACAACATATCCACATTACCCTAAAATAATGTAATTTAAAAATCAAGTTAATAGCTTAGTGATATAGATGTTTTGATCTCTAAGGGTTTGCCAGTTGGCATAATTTCATGAAATTGTAACCCAAAAGGTTAAAATAAAGTATAATGGCCCTATGAACCTATAATCTAAAGGCCTTAAATTTTTGAGCTCTGAGGGTTTGATAGTTTTCATAACTCCATTAACAAGGAGCTTGAAAAGAGAAATTTCAAGCTAATAACCTAATCATCCTATGGCTCTAAATCTCTTAGCCTCGATAGGGTAAGTGCACAGATCTAGGGGATAATTTCATGGACATTTATCATAATATGTATATATTGTATATATAACATGTATTTGTAATGTATGAAACATGTATGTATTATTTCAAACTAGGATCAAGGTCACCTAACTTAAACATGTACATACTAGAATGCAGACATATTTTTTTAGTGAACATAATTTGTACACATTATAGCATGTACATGCTATAATGTGTACATGTTACTTTGTCTATGAAATATGATAGGAAAACATACATGTTCCCTTTACATTACACAAAAGAAACATATAAGATGTATTGGAAGGGGTAAAATGGTTTAATTAGAAGGGTCAAATGTTTTACTAAAATAAATGTCAAGTAATATAAACGTAACTATTTTAATAATATAAATGTTACATTTATATTCCTTATACTTTAGATTTATTTTATTAAATATAATAAATTAGGGTAATTTTTTATCTAATATAGTTGGTATCATAGCTACACACCTTACAATGTGTGATATAGTTTTTAAAAGTCCAATATGGTCAATACATAGGCATTTTCAAGGTCTCAGTATTGAATCTAATTATTTTGTGGCATAACTTTTATAATTAATGTCTATTTTGCGTAAACATATAGTAATTTATAGGTTTTTATGCCTTCTATATTGCTTCTTAGAATTTATAGGAGTCCTAGGTTTGTCAAAATTGAATATTACAAATTACTCACTTTGAATTCAAGCCAAAATTATGTCATTTGGACAACAAAGGTCACATTGGTGAATTATGCACATCAAACAACCACTTTGTGTTAATATCACTTACTCATCATCCCTCCCTCATCCCTAATAAATTTATCCTTATCTTTTATCATCCCTAATCACTACCTTATTATCCCTCATCATATATAATTACTAACTCATTAACCCTCACCATCCCTCATCATCTATAATCACACCCTAAACATCCCAAATGACCCCCTCATTAACCTTCACCATCCCTCATCATCCATAATCACTTCTTCATTATACCTCATCATCCCTGATCACTCCCTCTTCATCCCTACTCACTCCCTCATTAACCCTCACCATACTCATCATATCTAACCACTCCTTCATCCTCCATAATCACTCCCTCATTGAGCCTCACCATCCCTAACCATCCCTAATCACTTGATCCTCATACTCATAATTCTTAATCACTTACTCATTGACCTTCACCATCCATAATCATCCCTAATCACTCTTTCATCCTCCCTAATCACTCCCTCATTGAACATCACCATTCGTCATCATCCATAATGAATCCCTCATCATCCCTCATAATCTATACTAATTCCCTCTTCATCCCTAATCATTGTTAATCACTCCATCCAATTATTCGATGGTGGGTGTAGTATCTTCCTACTTGTGCCTAATTGGATTATGTTCCAATTCCAAATTTTACTCACTCAAATAAGGACCAAATAATTTTTTCTTTCATTCAAATAAGGAAATCAATGATATTGTCTAATTTTATAATTATATTTGAAT
Organism: Torreya grandis; assembly: GCA_037957365.1. Classification (NCBI taxonomy): domain Eukaryota; kingdom Viridiplantae; phylum Streptophyta; class Pinopsida; order Cupressales; family Taxaceae; genus Torreya; species Torreya grandis. Next base: position 738,480 of record JARHVA010006360.1, read on the forward strand.
ATATATGGTGATCCATATATAGACAATGTAGAGAGTATGTACCGAGAACCCCAAAATAGAATAAATAGATAGGAAATTGAGTAAAGGGTGGGATGAAATTGTATTACTTACATATATAGATTGGGATTTGGACATCTAAAAATAACAATCCTAGAGTTGATAATTTTAATCCCAACCTAATAGTTGACTTATCATTTTATATATATGTCATTGAGAGTATGTTCATAGTAGACCAAATTACCAAATAGATAGGTAGGTAGTCACCAATCTAGTAGAGTGTGTTCCAATCTAATAGACAATAACCTGTGTTTTTAAAATGAAATCAATACATACCCAACCCTATTTATACCCAGATTGATATACAAATGGAATGAATAGCATATGCCTTAATACATTGTATATAGGAGGGTCCACTTAGATATTGGGCATGAATCAGTGGCCCTAAATGGTAAACTCAGGCCCTTTCATATTCTAAGTATTCCCCAATCCCCAATATAATATATCAAAAGATATCATAGGAATGGGGTCCCTAACATAGATATATTGGGAGAACCATTCTAAAGGCCATACCTTAATCTAAAAACTCCACTACCCATTAAGTCAATGAAAAATTTCCTACCTACTTCATCTATGTGAAGGAGTAAGACAAGGGAAGTTTGATTTTTTGATATCTAAATTTGCTTCACCTAATAGAAAATCAAGGGAAGATTTACTTCTCTATGGATAACAACGGATTAGGGAAAAAATATCAAGGAAAGTTTCCCTTCCTAGTATTTATATATTTTTTTATTATATATTAAGGCATGGATATCAAGGAAAGTTTACTTTACGATAGATAGTTTTGTTGTTACCCTACCTACTTATCTATACCCTAGCTAATAAGGCAAGTGAATATTACTTCCTAAGATATAGATTTATTCTTGTTATACCTACTTTTCTTTTCTATAATGGATTTTTATCTATTAAGGGAATCTTTCGTCTTGATTTATATCTTACATATATTATATCATTACCTACTTAGTTATGCTCTACCCTCTTAACTTTTGTTATTGGAAATGGAAGCTTGTTTCTCAATAGCTAGAATGAGAAATCAAATTTTGAATCATGTTATGTATGTAATATACATATACCTACACACATACATACATATATATATTATGTATATACATAGATATATATATGTGCGTGTCTATATATATTTATATGTATGTATATATATATGTATATATATATGTATATGTATATATATATATATATATGTATGTATATATATATATATATATATCTATGTATATATATGTGTGTGTGTATATATACATGTATATATATATGTATGTATATATAAGTATGTATGTTTATATATATATGTATGCATGTATGTATACACACACACACACACACACACACACACACACACACACACACACACACACACACACACACACACACACACACACACACACACACACACACACACACACACACACGCACACTATTGGGTATGCCTTACCTCCTTTAACTACTTTTGTATGCCCTACCTACTTTACCTACTTCTATATGCACTACCTAATTGAATATATAATCCATATCTTGATCTTGAATATTTCCTACTTAAATATCTAAGCCATATATTGATATTTATTATGCCATACCTACCTTATTGTACTTGAGTATTCCTAACCCACCTATACTTCTTGTAATACATACTTAATTATGCCCTACCTACCTTCTTTTACTTGAGAATGCCCTACCTACCTATCCTTATTTCCATATATACTTAAGTATTCCATAACTAATAAAATACCCAAGCCATATATTGATCTTGATTAGCCATATATAATCCTAATTGTATATATCTTACCTAACCATATCTTTAATATTTGATACCTAATTCAATACTTGATTGACTACCCAAGGTATATCCTGAAAGGAGAAGGGTATTCTAACCTATTTAGAGAAAGGAATGACCAAGGATGATTGAGCACAAGAAAAAAAACTACTATACCCAACATAAAGGTATTGGATGGAATGATTAGGGATAAGGATGGATGAGGAAAGAGTGATTAGGGATTATGAGGGACAATGAGGTTTAATGAGGGAGTAATTAGAGAGGATAAGGGATGAGGATAGAGTGATTAGTGATGATGAGGGATGATGAAGTGACTATGGATGATGAAGGTCAATGAGGGAGTAATTAGGGACAATGAGGGTTGATAAAGGAGTGATTAAGGATGATGAGTGACAATGAAAACTTATTACACTATATATAGGGGTAATATATATTATATGGGTGACCTGATATACCCCATGTGTTCAAAACTAATTTATTCCATTCCTTCCTATTGAGTGGGCACTAAAACACATGCTTAAGATGAGGGGGCATTAATTAAGCCATTTATTGAAATGAAAGTGGGGAATTATATCCTATATAGTGAAATGAGTGGCTATGGATGATCGTGCAGAATAAGAAAGCCACTAAACACACCATAAAGGTATTGGAGGGAGTGATTAGGGATGAGAAAAGTTGTTAGGTGAATAAAAGATAGATATCAAAAGGCAAGATTCCTTTTTCTTATTCCTTAGCATAGATGAATTAGGTAGGGGAAAATTATATTACCTTATATTAGGTATGGAAAGTTTGAGATCAAGGTAGGTCCTTTAAAATGGTGATCCCCATATATCTATGGTGGTTCCCCTATTATTATGATATCCTTTTATATATTTTATTGGGGACTAAGGCATACTCCCAGTATGATAGGGCCCACTTTTGGCCTTTAGGTTCTACTAGGACATACCCAAGCTCTAAGTAACACCTTTTTGATACACTATATTAAGGTATATGAATGCCATTCTCTTTATAGATCAAGTTGGGTTGGGAAACACATTCTACCAGATACCATATTAGAACACACTCTATTAGATTATTAACCACATATCTATCTATTTTTAAATTCGGTATGCTATGTACATACTCTCAATGACATATAGATAAAATGAGAAGTCAAATATGGGGTTGGGATTAGAATTATCAACTATTCTCTATTTTTCCCTATTTATATACATATAAATTTGGATTCTCAACTCTAAGATTTAGATTCTTAAATAACTAAATCCTAGTGTGTGTGTGTGTGTGTGTGTGTGTGTATATATATATATATATATATATAATTTCATCCAAATTTTTTCCCTACCTAATTCATCTATGCCAAGGATTTATGATAGGGAAGCTTTCTTTCTTGACATCAAGATTTTCTTCACCTAATATCACATATCAACAGAAGATTGCATTATTGATAGATAATAAGGGATTAAGCCATAAATATCATGGTAAGTTTATCTTCCTAATATATATCTTTGCTTTGATTATGTATTAAGGCTTAATTATCAAGGGAAACATACTTTATGATAGACGACATTGTTCTTACCCTACATATTTAGCTAAGCCTTACCTAATAAGGCAATGGAAGCTTTATTTATAATATTTAACTTCATTAATATCCTACCTAATTTTCATATAAAATAACTTATCTATGGCATAATTATATGTATTTCATGATGTTGATGTGATAAATAATAAATACATGTGTGGAAAACATGATGTGATGGTTAATTACTACCCTATTAATATAATATTTGGTTTCAACTTCTTGACATCATTAAATAGGCTTCACTATTTATGTGTTGCATTAGTGTGGTGGGCCCATTATTTTAATTTAAGGGTTATCTTAGATTAATAAATCTAAATATATATGTAAGTAATATAATTTCATCCCACCCTTTGTTCTATTGAATTCCTATTTATTCTATCATGAGTCTCTAGATACACACACTATCCATAATTTAGGCATGGATCACCATATAATATCTTTGAATCCCACCAAAAAATTAGATGATATATTTGTGTTCCTTATTTGATTAAAATAAAATGAGTAAAAGAAGAATTTATTTCAGACTTATTTGAGTGAGTTTTTTTGAATCAAAACATAATCCAATCAAGCATAAGTGGTAAGCCACTATACCTACCATCAGAGTATTAAAGGGAGTGATTAGGGATGAGGAGGGATGGGGAGAGATTTAGTAGTATGTTGAGGGAATAATTAGGGATGATGATGGATGGTGAGGGTCAATGAGGGAGTGATTATGGATTATGAAGGAGTGATTAGAGATGATGAGGCTCAATGATGATTAGGATGGAATGATTAGGTATTATAAGGGATGGGGAGACTGATTAGGGATAGTGAATGATGATTAATGAGTGATTAGGGATGACAATGGAAAATGAGGGTCAATGATGGAGTGATTAGAGATAATGGGGGTGTAATTAGGGATGATTGTGGATGGTGAGGGTCAATGAGGAAGTGATTATAAATGATGACATATGAGGAGGGATTGATAAGGTATTATTATGGATGAGGAGGTAGTGATTAATGATGATGAGGGATGATGAGGGTCAATGAGGTAGTGATTAATGATGATGAGGGATGGTGAGGTTAAATGAGGGAATAGTTAGGGATAATATTGAATGAAGAGAGAGTGATTAGGGGTGATGAAAGATAGGGATAAAAAAATTAAATATGAAAGAGGGATAATGAGCAAGTGAAATTAACACAAAATGGCTGTTTGATGTTCCCAAGTACCTCTAATGTCCCAATAACATGACTTTGACTTGAATTCACAGTGAGTGGTTTACAAAATTTAATTTTGAAAAACCTAAGAATCCTATAAATGTTAACAAGCAATCTTAAAGGCATAAAAACCTAAAAAATGACATTTAGTTTATGTTTAGCTTATTTCCTATGAGGGATGGTCAGTGTCAATGAGGATTATGATGGAGTGATTATGGATTATGAGGGATGAGGGGGGAGTGATTAAGATGATAAGTGATAATTAATGAGTTATTAAGGATGATGAGGGATGGTAAGGGCCAATGATGGAATGATTAAGGATGGTGATAGATTGATTATGTATGATGATGTATGGTAAGTGTTATTAAATAATTGATTATGGAAAATGAGGGATGAAGAGGGAATGATTAGGGATTATTAGGTATGTTCAAGGAGTGATGGGCGATGATGAGGGATCATGGAATGATTAGTGATGATGAGGGATGGTGAGGGTAAATGAGGAAGTGATTAGGGATAATTAAAGAGTACTTAGATATGAATAGGGATGGTGAGGTTTAATGAGGGAGTGATTATGGATAATGAGGAATGATAAGAGAATGATTATGGGTGATGAGGGATGAGGAAAAAGTGATTAAGGATGAAGGAGGGATAATGAGTAAGTGAAATTAACACAAAGTGGTTGTTTGATGTGTGAAATTCATTAGTGTGGCATATGCTACCTCAGACACATGACTTTAGAATGAATTCAAAGTGAGTGGTTTGTAAAACTTAATTTTTATAAACATATAACTACTAAAAATGTCAAAAAGCAATCTAGAAGGCATAAATACCTAAAAAGTGACTATATATTTACCTTGGTATCTATGAGGGATGGTGAGGATTAATGAGGATAAGGAGGGAGTGATTCAAGATTATGAGGGATAAGGGGGAGTGATTAAGGATGATAAAGGATGATGAATAAGTGGTTAAGGATGATGAGGGATGGTGAGGGTTAGTGAAGGAGTGATTAGGGATGATGAGGTATGGTGAGGGTTAATGAGGGAGTGATTATGGATAATGAGGAATGAGAAGAGAGTGATTAGGGGTGATGAGGGATGAAGATGAAGTGATTAGTGATGAGGGAGGGATAATGAGTAAGTGAAATTAACACAAAGTGGTCATTTGATGTGTGCAAGTCATAAATGTGATTGATGCTACCTTAGACACACCACTCTGGCTTGAATTCAAAGTAAGTTGTTTCTAAATTTCAATTTTGATAAACCTCAGACTACAAGAAATGCCAACAAGCAATCTAGAAGGCATAAATACCTAAAAAGTGACTATATGTTTACCTTGGTATCTCTGAGGGATGGTAAGGGTCAATGAGGATGAGCAGGGAGTGATTTGGGATTGTGAAGGATGAGGGAGAGTGATTAAAGATGATAAAGGATGATTAATAAGTTATTAGGGATTATAAGAGATGGTGAGGGTTAATTAGGGAGTGATTATGGATGATGAAGGATGGTGAGGGTCAATCAATGAGTGGTTTGGGATGATGAGGGAATTATTATGGATTATTAGAGATAAAAAGAGATTTATTGTGGATAATGAGGGATAATGAATCAATTATTATGGATTATTAGGGATGGTGAGGGTCAATAAAGGAGTGATTAGGGATAATGAGGGAATGATTAGAGATGATGAGGGATGGTGAGGGTAAATGAGGGAGTGATTATGAATTATGAGGGGAAAGGAAAGAGTTATTAAGGATGATAAGGGATAAGGAAAATTTGATTAAGGATGAGGGAAGGATGATGAGTAAGTGAAATTAACACAAAGTGGTTGTTTGATGTGCACAAGTCATCAACGTGACCTATATTATCCAATTCATACCACTTTGGATTGAATTTAAAGTTATTGATTTGTAAAATTCAATTTTGAATAACCTAGGGTTCTTATAAATTCCAGCAAATAATCTGTAAGGCACAAAAACAAAAACAAAATGACTATATGTTTACAAAAAAAGGACAACAATTTAAAACATTATGACCTAAAATACCTAGGTTCAATTTTAATAGGCTAAAAAAGCCTAAGTACTAACCATATTAGATTTTTAAAAATTATCTCACAGATCATAATATGAGACTAACTCTATTAGATGTAGAGTGACCCTAATTTTTTACATTTACTAAAATAAATTTCAAGTATAAGGAAAATAAATGTAATAATATAAATGTAAACTTATACTTGAAATTTATTTTAGTAAACCATTTACCCCTTCCAATTAAACCATCTTCTCCTTTCAACACACCTATGGTTTTTTTGCAATGTGAAAGGAGTTCATACACATTATAATGCATATGTGTTATTTTCACATTGCATGAAGAAAAGTAGACAACACACCAAATATATATTCTTAATTTTTAGTGAAATGTCAAAGGATCAAATATGCATTATGTTTAGTTTGAATTCAAAAACTAAGACTTTTGGCTCAAAAATGTCTTGGATTCCCAAGCCAAAGACATAGACCCATTAACATAGATAAATATGAGATTTTTGATAAAAAACAACAAAATTCAACTTCTATCACCAAATACACTAATAAGTTCAATGATAAATTCCTAAAATTATTACCATGATAAAGAGCACTCTCTCCTCTTTCCAAATATATGATTTTTTTAATAAAATTTGGACTATATTAAGGTTTTAATCTATGTTGATTTCTAGATATAAGATTTTTAGGCTAATACATGCCTATATATGTTTTTTTATCTTTGATTTCATTGATACAAATGCAAAAAAACATTATCTGGTTACAAGCTAGGCCTAATTCTATATGCATTAAAAAAACAAGTTTTCAAATTTTTGAGCTAGTTAGGGGGGACACATGGCTTTCTATCCATTTTTGTCAGTTTTTAGGATCTATTTACTTTTAAAATTAATATAAAAAAACCTATTCAATTAAAATTTATAGAAAAATATAGGTTACAAACTTAGATGATCTTATCTAAAGCTTTACTAAATGGTTTTAAACAATATAAAATGATGCTAGAAAATGAGGTGTCATAAGACTAGCTATCTACTATGTTTTCCTAAAAAATGGGAGTTACTATTAAAATTTTAGATGTTTTACATAGTTATTTTTAACCATTTTCAAAATAAAATAGTTTTTTCTAAACTAGACTCAAAATTCTAAATTTCATGTTCTTATACCATCCTCTAATTTTGAGTGTATCCATCTCAAATTAGCTATAAAAGTTCAAATTTTTCAATTTTCCTTTAAAAACATGTCCATGGGTAGGCCCATTTTTCTCCTCAAATTTTTTTAATTTACCCTAATATATATGAGATCATGCCACACACCAACATCCTAGTACTGATAGATTTCCTAGGGATGTACATAGTTATAAAGTTCAAATAGTTATGGGCTTTAGTATATGAGTTCCCACATCCCTGGGAACACTCCACATGGCTCAATCATGTTATCATGTAGCCTCAAAATAAATAAATTAGGATCATAAATATAATTTCCTAGGTAAGCAATAATCAAACAAGTGTTATGATCTAAGAGATGCATGTCCAAAGTATGAATAAATGAGTTTGATTGCACAGAAAAATCCAATAATTGAGAGATTGATGTCTGTCTTAAATGGGATGACTGGACACATATCAGTTAATGAAACGTTTTCATTTCACAAAAAAATATCCCACTAAATATGACTATCAATTTAAATTTAAATTAAAACAAAATAAAAATATATTATTCACATTGAATTCACACAAATTGTGCATTCAAGGTGTAGGCTTCACTAATTTATGAAAAATCTAAGAAAGGGAGAGTCACTTCACCATTAATCAAAAATTAAAATACTAAACCCTTAAGTGACTAAAATCCTTAGTTTTTTTTTAAAAATATGAAAGAGCATCTAGATAGTTTGAAATATAGAGTCCTAGATATTTGAAATGGCTTCCTTAAAATTAATACACATCTAATCCCCTTATATATACTCCATTATTGGAAACACTAAATACGCATATACTATATTCAACAAGAGTACCATTGATTTCAAGTTGCCTCTCTACTTGGATCTCTATAATGTATTAGAGTCTATTACACCATACTTTTCATAGGACTAATTATCCAAAAGGAAAAATAGTACATTGATTACTTGTTTTGAATCAATACCATGGGACTCCAACTAATGGCTAAACCAAAACTAATGCCTTGTATAAATTTACTTGATGTTTTTTAATTTAATGGTACTTATTATAGAGAATATTTTTATATTATAAAATAAAAAAATGTAATTACATATATTTCAAAAAGGGCATTTGAGATGTACCTTAGGGTTTGAGTTCTTGAGGTTGCTTGTAATGAAGTCTTGACCAATGTATGGACTGAGCACAACACTTTAAAGGGTAAATTGAAATGGCGGTTTGTGAAGGGTCAAAATTTAGACCAAAAGGGAGGAATTCCATCCAAAAACATCATCAAATTAAGGTATGGTATCACAATAAAATGGCCTTTTCTACAAGATTATATGGTTTTAATAACATCACTTATGTATATGTGGAATGGGTCCCATTTTTGGACATTATCATGAATTCTAATAAAATTGTGGCCTTGGGAGAGATAATAAATGCCAAAATTATGGCCCATATGTTCAAACATGAATAAATATCTACATGTAGAAGTTTTTACATTATCTCATATTTATTGGATGTCCTTGGAATGGTCCACAAAGCCCACGGAGAACTATGGCAGCCATCAACATAATATGTTAATAATGGAATCTATGAAGATTATTCTTTTTTATTTGTCTATAGGCAAATGAATTATACTATAAGGATTTTTGGTGAAATTTATTCTCAAGTTTACCAAGCCATTGATGAAATGCAAATGCCTAGAATATCTAAGGATTTCAGAAGAAGCATAGGTAAAATGGGAGATTACTAGTACTACCTAGATTGTACCATAATTTGAATTAAAGGAACAAGGGATCCCCCTTTATTTTTACCATGACACATTCCAAAAAATATTCTAGAATAATAGGTGGCCCACCAAATATAAAATAGTATAAATTAATAACATGGACTTAAACATTAGGCATATTATAATAAATCCCCTCTAAGCATTGAGAAACTCCAATTTGTGGTGAGTGCACACTTAAACCAAGAAGGGAAGATCAGATCCCACTACAATTTAAAGGTGTCCCAATTTATGGAATGGGACCCCAAAGGAAAAATCAAAAAATATCTTCAAATCCTCAAGGATAATAAGGGGGTGACCACTACATATAGTAACCAATAATATGAACATGATGTTATTTTTTGGAATGCAGCAAATGACTTCGAGGTATGGACCCAAATTAGGGACAATAAAATGTCCATGATAGTATCCTAAGGAATTCAATATGACCATGACATTATCAAATATCAAGAAAATGCGATGGAATGGGCATAAAGAGCTTGGAGTTAGCAAGAGCCTCATGACCTAGTAGGACAAGAACAGCCTCCCTCTCCTCTTGTAGAATGAACCAATGTATAAGAGGGAGAGTCTAGTAGTCAAAGGGAGGAGAAACTCAAAATAAGAAAATAAGTTCTTATATGTCTCATTAGTCATAGTTTGGCCTCTACCCATCTAGATAGTACCACCATTTTGGGCACAACTACTATAATTGAGAGGACTGCACCTCCTCTAGGTAGACAAAATAAAACATTATTTTTGGCACCTCTCGCTCCACCTACAACACCTACACAGATGATTCTCCCATAGTTTTTTTAATATTCCTTCTCATCTCTCTCATCCATTCTCCTATCCCCTCAATCACCTTAATAAGGTCAATCTCCATCCATTATTCCCTCCTCTATTGTTATTCTACTCTCCTTTCCTTCACAACCACTTGTAGTGGTAGTCCTTACTATTATGGTTCTTTCATTTATTTCGTCATATACCTCATATATAATTCCCACAACTATCTCTTACCAAAGGAAATCCAGAGTCCTCCCTACCTCCTTGAAATCCCAACAACTAGAGGAAAGACCATCATCAAGTCTTTTAACTACTAGAGGACCCATTGAGGAGGATGTAGGGAAAGAGGATAATGGACATATTATATAACTAGTTGGAAATCCTATAGATGAATATTAAGGAAATTAAAAAATAATGATAAGACCATAACCAAGGTCAAGTGAGGAGGGATCCCAAGATGAAGCAAAAGAGAAAGCATAATTATAAAACGCTAAATCTATGAGCATAAGGAGCTTACATGAAGACAAAACTCCAACTAGGGCATTATATGGATAGACCCTCACTGAAGAGGAAATATAAAATATTAATAAGTTAGTTTATTTCCTTAATTATCCTATTAATATTTTAAATAATCAAGCTATATAATTTTATTTAGCCTTTTTATCTAGTTCAATTTATTCTTCGATTCTTTTGACATTAACCCCAATAATAAATCCAAAAAAAGAGTCTATTTTAAAATGTTAGTTTTAATTTTAATTTTTGATCATAAAGGGTCACTATTCCCATAAAATATTTAGATTAATTAGAGCTACAATTTCTTCAGTACACACCTTTATAGTCATCCAAAATGATAGTTATGAGAACTCTAGGCTTTACAGAATATGTGGATGAAATCGTCCCACAAATGGAAACCTCACCATGGCAAAGAATTACTTGTTCACCCCTTTAATTCCAAATTCAAATAATTTATTCATTATTACCTGGAAAAATAACTTCCCATCTAATTATCACTCCATCCTCTACCTACAAAAACCCAATTTAACCAAAATAAGAAGGAAAACTTAATGTTCCTCAATGATTTAAGGAGTTTCAAGGCTAAAGGAATGAGAGAGAGAATTTGGTCATCATAGAAATACCTATAGTCTCCACCTTATTTGATAAAGAAAGTGACAAAATTTAGATGGTGAATAAGAGGAAGGTGGTGAAAATAAATACAATGGAAAAAATCAAGTTTGAACAAAGAGAAATCTTGTTTCCTTTGGCCAAAAATGTTAAAATGAATCCAACTAATTGAATATAATGTACACCATATTTTTGTTCTTTTATGGATTTGTCTAGAGAAGAAATGAAGGAAATGTATAAGATTAAGGAGGAGGGACATTTAAAGTTACTCTAGAGATAGATTATCCATGCCCCTCATGAGATTGTATATAGTGTATAAAGTGAAACCATAAGGATGTACAACATTTTGAATATTATTTGTATCTTTTTGGGAAAAAGTCAGCCTGAGAGAACAAAGGTACTTAGAAATTAACATGAGCTAAAAGAATTTGTTAAAAAGGGTTACTTTTTTGGTTAAGTGTGTCAAAATTAGTGTATTCAATTACTTGAACTTGATGTCTAGCCAAGATATTGCATGGGCCCTTACTTATGTAATTACAATGAGGGATGGTTCCCTTAGCTAGCATATGCATATGAAGTATTTGATAGAACATTTTTATAGTCATGACAATGAGGCATGATAAATTTTGATAGATATGAGGGTCACTGTTGTGATAAACACTACTAGAGAATTAGTAAACATGCCCCATTTTGGCATTCCTTAAAGCAAATGTAGATATCTTCAATGAGGAAGTTGAGAGAACTATTTACAAGATCTAATGATGAAATCACATAGTTGATCAATTTTTATAAAGATAGAGAGATGAAGGCTTAATCACTTGGATTAGAGTTTAAGATCTTAAAGATAATACACAAAATTTTGATGGCTAAAACAATCAAAATATATAAGTTTAACTTACTCAATTTTTATATTATTAATAAGGGGTTTGAGATAACACACATAGTATTTGGAAAAATCAGATCCATAGAGGGAATGTTGGAATCATCACCAAGCACGTAGGCAACTACAAGTGCTTCTATGTCATCAAAGGTCCCCAATTTTATTAATATGTAGTCATGCATACTTATATAGGGCTAGTTTTGATTCCTTGAGTGGATACATTATCTACTTCTACCTTCATAGTTGTGACTCAAGCATTTAATTATTCAAGCAGTGCCACATTAGGTACACTCTAAATATGAATATGTATTTATACATTTCATTTAAGTTATAACTAATGGTTCAATGTTTTTCACACACACATGAAAAAAAATTAAACCATTAGTTATAGATTAAATGAAACATAAATACACACACACACACACACACACACACACACACACACACACAGAGAGAGAGAGAGAGAGAGAGAGAGAGAGAGAGAGAGAGAGAGAGAGAGAGAGAGAGAGAGAGAGAGAGAGAGAGAGAGAGAGAGAGAGAGAGAGAGAGAGAGAGAGAGAGAGAGAGAGAGAGAGAGAGAATATTTTTCTTGAGGGATCCTATTTAAGTCAACATTTTTTGTAGATTCATGTTCTACATGATTTAGAGACACAGTTCTATTTTTTGATATGTAAATTTATACTTAGATTAGAGGATGATCCATACACTCCCCAAGCCTATATATTTATATCCTCCCTATCCTAGATAGAGGAAAATTATGTATGTTAATATTAATATGAAATTCTATAGATATTTTTGCAATTTATCTTGATGTGAAAATCTAGTTCTTCTCTAAACCTATGAATATTTTAAGAAATTATATCATTATAGTATCTTAGTCTTTTGGTTTTGATTGAGTTTTATTTTATATAAATTTATTCATATTGTGATATCACCAATTTTAAAGCATTTTGTGTAATAATCATAACCTCCCTTTGTAGATGTGAAATTGAAATCTTACATCGATAATAACTTTTGATTATATTGCTAAAATTTACTGTATTATTTTTCACTTAGACATTTAACTATGTTTGATTATTGGTGTGCTTATAGTAACTTGAAATATACAATGGTTCTTGATTTCTTATCTAACCTGTAGTTTAAGAGTTGACTTAGAAATCTTTCATCTTATTTATTCACAAGTTTTCTTTTCTGCCCTAACTTTCCCTCTTTTTTGAGTTTTTTTCAACAAACCATCTTAGGTTAGATCCATTATCAATCCACCCTTATTAATTAGATCTAGATTCACATCCAAAAGTAAACCATCCATGGTTAACAACTTCTTTTCTCTCTTTTATTCTGCCAATAGGTCAGTCACAAAATCTAATAGACTAAAACTTATGCCTTATAGTGAATCATTTTCATTAATCCTAAATCATTAGAGCCTACCTTGTAAGGTTCCATGGTGTGAATAAAACCCACATAAATAGTAATTTATCTAGTGTTATAAGGAGAGATTGAACCTCTACTTATATTTATTTAAAAATGAATTATTTGAGTTACACTGGATAGTCTAAAAACATTAACAAGGTGTCTTAAGAGGATCCCAAGCTAAATAATATTCCTCCAATATATATATACACACACACACACACACACACACACACACACACACACACATACATTATATATAATGTATATGTGTGTGTGTATGTGTGTGTGTGTGTCTATACACACACACACACACACACACACACACACACACACACACACACACACACACACACACACACACACACACACACACACACACACACACACACACACACACACACACACACACACACACACACACACACACACACACACACATACATTATATATAATGTATGTGTGTGTGTGTGTGTGTGTGTGTGTGTGTGTGTGTGTGTGTGTGTGTGTGTGTGTGTGTGTGTATATATATATATATATATATATATATATATATATATATATATATATATATATATAGACACACACATACATTATATATAATGTATATGTGTGTGTGTGTCTATATATATATATATTATATATATATATATATATATATATATATATATATATATATATATATATATAGACACACACACACACATACATTATATATATATATATATATATATATATATATATATATATATATATATATATATATATATATATATATATATATAATGGCCTAAACTTGGCTAAACAGTTATTCTATCAATGTATTTATAGATTTGCATGATTCACCTATAAACCCTAAAAAATATCTTCCTTCATTTTCTCCCTCAAGAGGTAGGATTACTAAAGAACACAAAGGATTTTAAAACTACTTTGGGAACACTAAAAATAGTTCATGAAGACATGGCATGTAGAATATTTCCCTTTACATTACATGATGTTAACTATGATTGGTTTATTAATGTCCTATAAGGTTTAATTATATCTTAGGATGAATGCCAAAACACCTTTTTGGCATGGTTTAGACAAGTCACCAGTGCAAGTGTTGTATACCAACACTTTATAAGCATGAAAAGAGAATCAAATGAACTATTCTAAACCTTTAATGTTAGATTACAAAATATGTATCACTGAATTAAAGTTGCCTATGAACTTATTGAGGTGTTATACATCAAAATGTACATGAATGACTTAGACCCTATGACTACTATCTTTCTCTGTAGAGATTTTAATTTTTATACATTGCCTTTAGATTAAGATAAAACTATCAAAATTAATAAACAATTGAACCCTTTGTCAAAATCCTTGGCCCCACTTAATATTGGTCTTGATTTCATGGACTTCAACATAATTTCTTATGTAAATCAAAGTATTGTGTCCCAAAACCATAATGAGGTGTACACCCATTTGCTTTTACCTGATGCTCTACCTAATGAACACCTTAGCTTAGTGAACATTTTTTTGTCTGATCTAACTGAGAAAAATAGATTTAGTACTAACACCTTTGAATATTGATACTACATAGGGTACTACTTCTGACTCCACAAAAATAGAATTGGAATCTATTCAATAATTTTTTCACAAATTAAGCAACAACTTTCTCAACATGTAGAAGTGCATAGGGAACACTAGTGGATAGAAAACCAACTAGACCTTCAGATTCTAGAGATATAACATGGATTTTAATAGGCATGGAAACAATCCAAAGAATCACTTACCTAAAAATATTCTAGAGATAATTATCATGGAAGCAAATCTTCCTAATTGGTATTGAGTTTATAACATAGCACAACATGGTAAGCAAGACTACGTAAATTTCAACACTTCCTTCAAATGATATATTTTAGAAGGAAATGGAAAAACATGAAGGTTTTATGAATCTAACATAGTTATCTTACTCTAGGACATCTTAGTACAATAATGGTCTTTGACACTTATGCGTTCTCATTTGTAATGGAGGATGAGAATAAACTACAGGATAATACTAATGAGATCCATGCTTTCTAGTAGTTCCATAGGAATAATTATAATTTAAAGAACAAACACTTATGCCTTCTCATTTGTAATGGAGGATGAGAATAAACTACAGGATAATACTAATGAGATCCATGCTTTCTAGTAGTTCCATAGGAATAATTATAATTTAAAGAACAAGTAGCTTGACACTAACTTAACACGCCAAAAGAAATGCTACAACTCCTCCAAATCCTATGGATAACAATAATTCACCCATCCAAAAAGGAATGATCAATTACAGAGTGTAGAGCCACAAAGTAGAAGAGGGTCAAATATTATAAAGGATATGAAGAAGATCAAGGCTAACATCAGTATTTTCAAGTGAGCCTAGATCACTAAATAGAGAGAGTTTCTTCTCAAATCCTTGATTGTGAGGGTTTGTACCAAAAAATCAAAAGTGGTGCATTAAAACATGGGTATTTACATGAACAAGCCTAATGTGCCACCTTTTCAATTAACTATCAAACTTTTTATAGAAAAATGTGAATAATTTTTTGGTTGACTCAAATTCCTCAGCTAACGTGATGCCTAAAAATATATAAAATAAACTAGGTTTGACCCCAAATAAGTAAAAAATAATAGTCCTAAAATTTGACAAGTCTTCCATCCCATGTGTTAGAGAGATGAAAAATGTGCACATTTAACTTGCATCTGAGTCATGTGTATAATAATACATAAATATTATGTACATTGACATTAAATAATACTAATTATTGTTACAAAGTTGTGATTGGTTAAAAACATTAAATGGGTATATGGGCACTGATTTCTCACACATATGTTTACCTTGGAAAGGAATGGCAAACTAGATCTGAGTACAAAAAGAACTGAAGATGAAGTATCTGATCATAGAATAAAATACCAAGAATGATAAGGTTGAATTGGTATCTTCACATGCATGTGTGTATATGTTAAATACCAAATAAGAACTTCATGAACAAGAATTTGAAGGTCCTTCTTAGTTATAGGATCTCTATTTTGAGAATGATAGATCAAAGCAAGGGTCAAGTGTTGGCATAGCTTTAATGGACCCATAGAGAAGAGGTAATATATGGATTCTTATATACTAAAATTTCCTTACACCAATAATAGAGCTAATTATGAAAGTCTAATCCTCAATCTATAGTTCACATTGAAGCATAATGTCAAGTAGTTATAAATCTTTGTTGATTTAGAACTAGTTTTTAATGAAATCAAGAAGTATCAATGTAAACTCAACTAATTGAATAAGTATAAATAATAGTAATGTGACATAATTTAATATTTTAAAGAATTTAATATTAGATCCATCCAAAGGGAGAAAAACTAAAATGTAAATTCACTAGTGGATTGAATTGTCAATTTGGCACCACATTAAAAATCTAAGGTTTAGAAATTTTCTATGGAGTTGTTTCATTTCCCCTCTATCCCAAACAATGTAGATAAATTTTAGGTATTTAAGGATATTCAATATATTATGTAATTCATGAATATCTCTAGTTCCTTCAAATCTCAAAACATAGATGATAAGGATTTTAATCCCATGCATACTAAAGATTTAGGAGAAGACAATGTCCTAAAAATGAAAGAGAAATGCATTCCCATGGGTATGGTATACTTAGAGTGAGATTTATATGTAGATACACATTATAAAAATTAGAAACAAATTAAGGTGACTGAGTCTTATTTTATTAAGGAGAATCTAGGCACTGATCAACATCCCCAATATGTAAACATTGGTCTGAGTTACACTAAATGTAAGAAACAAAAAATGAGGGTTCTTTGGATGGAATACAAATATGTGATCAAAATAGACATATGAAGATATGAAGGTATCTGACCCTAGGGTCATCACACATACCATCCCAATGATGGCAATAAATACTCCCTTTAGGCAGAGATAGAGGCTAGAGAATGAAATTTTATAACCTCTCATCCAAATATAAGTACAAAATCTATTGGATTCTAGTATTGTATTTATAATAAGTCATTACACTTGGGTAGCAAACTTAGTGCTAGTCATGAAGAAGAATCAATAAATTAAGGTCTATGTTGACTTCAAAAATATGAACCAAGTATCAAAAAAGGTTACCTATCCTTTTCCCTCCATAAATTAGGTGATTCAAATGGTAAGTGGATATGAGATGATGTACTTATTAGATGGATTCTCAAGATACAATTAGGTACTGGTAGAATCAAAAGATTAAATGAAAATTGCCTTCCCCACCAAGTGGGTAATTTTCATATGCAAAATGATTCCTTTTTGCCTAATTAGTGCAAGATGAACCTTCCATCGATATATTAACTTTGAATTTCAAGGACTCTTTGGAAAATGTATCATCATTTATATGGATAACTTATTAGTGTTTTCAAAAGATAGAGATGATCATGCTGACCATCTACATATCATATTTGATATGCGTAGAAGATACAGAGTATCACTCAATCCAAATAAGAGCATCTTTGGAGTCAATAAAGGAAAATTGTTAGGCCATGTCATCACTACGGATGGGATCTACATCAACCCAGAATGCATCTAGGCCATTGCTAAGATGACACCTCCTAAAAATAAGGAGTTAAAGTATTTATTTGGAAATATAAACTTTTAAATGAAATTCATTTTTGGATCTATAGAGATTATCAAGCCATTGAATGCCATATTGAAGCAAGATGCCAAAATAAAATGGACAATAAAGCCTAGGAAAATTTTCCAAGACATCAAAACTTCTATTTCTTAGGCTCTAGTTGTAATCAACTTAGACTTCAATAATGATTTATATCTTTATTAATTTACCTTAGAGCACACTATAGTATCTGTACTCACACAAAATGTATATGAAAATGAACATATGATTTCCTTTGTGAGCATCAATCTAAAAGATGTAGAGTTAAAATGTCCAATGATATATAAATGTATATATGCACTGATCAAAGTTGTGATGATTTTTAGGCATTATATTATGATAAATAAGACATATTCCATCATTTTATACCCAGTTTTCAATCGCATGCTCAGCCATAATGAATTGGGTGAAATAAGAGGTAAGTGAATGGAAAAATTACATGAGTCTAATCTTGAAATCACACCATCCAAGATGGTGATAGACCAAGGAATAATCTATCTCACTATTAATATTGATCCATGCATTTGTATTGAGCAAATAAATGAGACTTAGATTGTGAGTGGTGAATGGTATGCTTAAATTGTCCATTCTTACTCATGCGTACATGTCCCCCTAAGCTAAATAGAGAGCAAATATGATCCTTTAGGATAGAATCAACCCATTATATGGTAAATAAAAGAGTCTTATACTAAAATAACTATGAGGGTATATAATTGAGGTATACTTTAAAATAATAAACAATACACAACATAGAAAATATACATCATAAGATAGGTAGTGGACATCCCTCAATAAATGCAAAAACTCACAAAATTTTTAATATGGGATACTATTGGTCTGTAATTTTCAAAGATGCCCACAACCATATCAAGACCTATCATGAATGCCAAGTGTTTTGTAAAAGAGAAGAGAATGTAGTTATGACTCTTCAAACATTCATTAAAAGATTCCATTTTCCTCAATGGGGTCTTGAGTTCATTGGGGCGACAAAGCCAAATTCTTTAGTAGGGAAAAATTTGTCTTAAAAATTACTAACTGGTGCATAGGTGAAAAATTAATTTATAGCCATTAAGAGTTATAGAGCACTAAATGTTATAAATATTTTGAAAGAGAACATACTTACTAGGTTTGGTACTACAATCTCCTTAGCCTTTGATAATGGTCTAGCTTTTCAATCCCTAAAATTTATAGAATGGGATTATAACAACAAAATTACTATCAAGTTATCTTTAATTTACTATCCATAAGGGAATGAAGTGGCTAAATATACTAATAAGAATATAATAAATACCATCAAGAAGTTAACAGAAGATAAACCAAGAGAATTGTATTTATTACTAAAGTATACTCTGGGGGAAGACAAAACAAGGCATAAGAAATCCCTCCAAATTTCACCTTTTCTACTATTATATGGATAATATCCACTTTTCCCCATCACTGTAAAAACTATAACGTACCAATTTATGCATGAGTACATGGGGGAAGATGAAATAATCTAGTCTAGACTACATGATATAGTCTGGATGGAAGATGCATAAATTGAAGCACTACATAGCTTCAACAAACACTAAGACATTTTCAAAACATGGATTGACAACAAATCAAAACTCAAGGATTTTTGAATTTTAGACCTATTTATTTTATGGGATAAAGCACACGTGAAGAGAGGACAGCATGATAAGTTTTCTAATAATTGTCTAGTCAATAGATAATTTTTGAAACATTATTTCATGACTGCTCCAGCTAGAGATGTTTCTAATACTTTTAAGTCGAAATATAAATGTAGGTGTAGATGAAATTACCTAATTTATAGAGTATATTTTATGATTTTGAGGTTAATATTTCATGTTTTATTAGATTACTATTTCCTAATTTCTACATTTGCTTTAGGTAGATTAGTCATTATTATCTATAAATTAGTTTGTTAAAATTGTAGAACATATCAAATGATTTCCTATGTTGGAGTTATAAGAAGACCTACCAAAAATAAGGAGATGATATAAAAGGAAGAAAAATTGGTATTCATAAGGATTTGTTTTGATAGTACTTGAGGTTTCATGATTGAGGTATATGTTATGACTAAATTATGTTCTACTTGGAATGAGTGAGTTTGCTAGACTTTTGGGATTTACTATGATATACTGATGTAAATTTTAAAAATACTTTCCATTTATAAAAATCAAATACAATATTGCATACTAAAAATTATATGGGAGATAATAAACATAGAAATGGATGTACATTGGAAGGGACATCAAGTGATTAAATTAGGTTTTTTTATACATACACCCAACCAGTGGTGGTTCCCAACCCTTCTATATGTGTTATAAAAAAATAATCCTACATAATTATAGAACATGGGTGATGCAAGTAATATCTATCAGGGCTATGTATGCTTGGATGGTATTAGATTAAGGCTTAATATACAATAAAAGGTATTTATTCTAGGTATATGGATGCTTGGTTGGAAACATAATAATCCCCAGGTTTCCATTAGTATGTAGTTATAAAATCTAAAGTCAAAATGAAACCTACGGTGTGTATATATGACTTTGTCAAAAATATCATAACAAGGGTAAATTGAATTTCATAAAATCACACACACATATATAATGAGTAGACATGGTTAGTATGTTGAATTTGGAAATATGAGTCTATTTATAGGAACTATTTTACTTATTATTTTCTTGTTAGAGATAAATCTTTTTAATGAGGAATTACTAAGATTTTGCATTTACAAATACTTATGAGTATTTTTCATTGAGTCACCATTTATTTTGCCCTAACACACACACACACACACACACACACACACACCATATTTTTTTAAATCAACTAGGGACCCACTATATTTTGAATCTATTTATTCAAGCTCCTATAAACCTTACAAATATATCACATTAATTTTAATTTGCAAAAGGATAAGGTTTTATTCAATGAATACATTTATATAATTTTGAATTATGAAAATCAAAGATAAGATGTTGATTTTGATTTATTATTAACCTCAAGTTTTCATGATTATTATTAATTGACTTTATGATTTTTGTGGACTAACTGAACCAATATTTCATGACCTAGTGCTTTTATGATTTCTTATCTATTTGAAATACTTTTGGAAAAGACTTACAAAATATTCACATTCAAGCCCTACCTTTATTATCCAAGGTCTTGATAGTTGACACAATTCTATTAATTCACAACTTAAGAGCATATAAATTAGATTCAAAGGTATAAATCTCCCAAGCTTTGAGAACTCAATAGATGGCAATACCATGTTACTCAAAACTTACCATAGTTTGATAAAAGTTTTGTAATTTATTGATAATTGGGTCACCACAAGATATCCACATGAAAGAACCATGTTTAACCAAGATGAAGTTCACTTCAAATAAAATTCTATCTTATAATTTTCTTATGCCCAAGAACATTCCACATGATGTAACACCATTACCCAAAACCATGGAATTTCAAAAAAAGGTTTATATCTTAATGGTTATGAGCTATAAGCATTTAAAAGTTGGCACAATTATGTGAAATAGAAACCTAAAAGGTTAAAAAATTTCTAATGTCCCCATGGACCTATAGTCTACTATTCATAAGGTTATGATTTCTACAGGTTTGATAGTTGGCATAACTCCATTAACAAGGTTTTCAAAAGAGAAATTTCAAGGTAATAACACAATGGTCCCATGACTCTTAGTCTCTAAGCCTCCATAGTCTCCAAGATCACACCATGTATTAACATACTAATATTTGGAACCTTCCCAAGGATGTACATAGTTCAAAAGGTTCAATTATCCATAGCAATAACTCTCAAAATTCTCCTAGCTTTGAGATCACTCCATGTTGTTCAATCACATTAGCCCATAGTCTAAGAAAATGTAAAACATAATCATAAATTTAAATGCCAAGGTAAGTGAGAAGGAAAAAAATGTTATGATATAGAAGATACATGGCCAAATTACAAATAAATGAGTTCAACAAAAAATCAAAATCCAATAAGTGAGATATTAATACCTATATTAAATGGGATGATTGGACATGCATTATTTAACAAAAAGTTATCATTTGAGAAATAAAAGATCCTACCATAGATGAATACAAATTTAAATCTAAATGAAAATATAATTAAAATATATTACTGAAATTAAATTCACATTAGTTATGCATTCAAGGAATGTGATTCAAAAATATATATGACATCTAAGAAAAGGAGAGTCATTTCACCATTAATCGAACATTTCAATCTTGAACCCTCAAGTGACCAAAAGCCCTATCTTTTTTCAAACAAATATAGAAGATCATACAAATAGTTTAAAAAGGAAATACAAAGTCTCAGATCATTGAAATGGCTTATCTAAAACCAACATGCATCCAAGCCTTCTATGTATAGTCCATTGTTAGAAACACTAGACACATAAAAATTATATTCAATAAGAGTGCCCTAGATTTAAGTTTCCTTATGAATCAAATATATGGAATGAATTAGAGTTTATAACACCATATTCCTCACATGATCAATTATCCCAGAAGGAAAGGAGATAAATTTATGACCCATAGATGAATACAAATTTAAGTCTAAATGAAAATATAATGAAAATATATTATTGAAATTAAATTCACATTAGTTATGCATTCAATAAATGTGATTCAAAAATATATATGACATCTAAGCAAAGGAGAGTCATTTCACCATTAATCAAACATTTCAATCTTGAACCCTCAAGTGACCAAAAGCCCTATCTTTTTTCAAACAAATATAGAAGATCATACAAATAGTTTACAAAGGAAATACAAAGTCTCAGATCATTGAAATGGCTTATCTAAAACCAACATGCATCCAAGCCTTCTATGTATAGTCCATTGTTAGAAACACTAGACACATAAACATTATATTCAATAAGAGTGCCCTAGATTTAAGTTTCCTTATGAATCAAATATACGGAATGAATTAGAGTTTATAACACCATATTCCTCACATGATCAATTATCCCAGAAGGAAAGGAGATAAATTTATGACCCACTTCTAATCAATAGAATGAATCTCTATCAAGTGATGGATAAATTAGAGGTAATGACTTGTATTGATGTAATTCATGATTTTTTCTTTAATGGTATTTATTATGGAGACTATTTGTACCTTATAAAAATAAAAAATTCAATTTCATATATTTTAGGAAGGGTATTTAGATGTACCTCGAGCTTCTAATGTCTGAGGTTACCTATAACCATGTCCCAGTAAATGTATTACTCGAGCACAACACTATAGATGGTAAATTAAAATAGTGGTTGGTGAAGGGTTAGAGGTTGAACCCCAAGGGAAGCATTCCCTACAAAAACATCATAAAATTAAGGCTTGGTATCAAAATAAATGTGTCCCTTTTAACATGTTAAATGTTTTTACTAGCATCACTTATGTACTGGTGGAATAGGTCCTATTACTAGACATTCTCTTCTATTGTGATAAAATTATGGCCCTAGGAGAGATAGTCAGTGTCAGACTGAAGGCCTAATGTTCAAACATGAATAAATAGTTATAGGCTGAAATTATTACATGATGTCATATCTATCATATTAAATCCTTGGGATGGCCACATAGCCCATGGATAACTATGCCAACCATCAGCAGAATATGTTGATAACATAATATGTGAAGACTATTATTTTCTACTTGTCTATAGGTAAAATAATGAGATTACAAGGATTTTTTAGGAAATTTATCCTCAATTTTATGAAGCCATTATTGTCACTCAAATTCCTAGAATATTTAAGAATTTTAAAATAAACATAGGTAAAATTGTGGATTATTGGTACTACCCAGATTGTACCATAATTTGAATTGAAAGAACAAGGGCAATCCCTCTATTTTCATCATGCCACATTATAGATAATCTTGTAGAAAATATGTGGCCCACCAAATATACAATATTATATATGAATAAATTGGCCTTAAACATTAGGCCTATTATTATAAAACCCCTCTAAGCATTGGGTAGATGTAATTTATGGTTAGGGCACACTTCAGCCATGCAAGGTAGATCATATCCCACTACAATTTAGAGGTAGCATAATTCAGGGAATGAAAACCCAAAGGAAAAATTAAAAACTATCTTCAACCCCTCAAGGATAAAAAAGGTGTGACCATTACATATGGTAACCAAGAATATGAACATGATCTTATTTTTCTAAATGTATCATATGACTTGAAGGTATGGACCCTTATGAGGGATAATCAAATGCCCATGATAGTCACATAGGACATTCAATATGAAAATAACATTATAAAATAGAAGTAACATGATATGGTGGAATAGGAAATAAGATCCTAAAGTCATTAGTGGCCTCTAGATCCTATAAGACAAGACCAAGATCCCTCTCTAATAGGAGAATAAAGTAGTTTATTAGAGAGAGAGTCTAACAATCAAAATAAGGAGAACCTCCAAATAAGAAAATAAATTTTGATATATCTCTATAGTCCTCATTTGGCCTATACCCATCCAACTACAACTACCATTTTGGGCACAACTACTACATTTGAGAGGGGACTGCACTTCCTCAAGACAGACAAAGGAACACATTCTATTTTTCAACTCTCTCTCCACTTACATCAATTACAAACCCAGTCTCCCAAATTTTATTTTATATTCCTTCTCATCTCTCATCCATTCCTCCATCCCATCAAACACCTAAAGAATGTTCATATCCATCCATTATTCCTTCCACCACTATTTTTCCACTCTCTATTACTTCACCAGCACCTAGTGTGGTATTACCTAGTACTATAGTTAATTCATTTGTTTCATAATTTCCCTCACCTACCATTACCCACATATTCACCTACCAAAGTAAATATAGAGTCTTACCCACCTCCTTCAAATTCAAATAACTATAGGAATGACCATCATCATGTTTTACAACTCCTAAAGGATCCATTGAGGAGGAAGTGGCATAAGAGGAGCATGAACATGTAATATCACTAATTAAATATCTTATAAATGAAGAGGAAGGAAATGAAAAAATAATGATAGGATTAGAACCATGGTTAAGTGAGGAGGGAACCCAAGATGAAGTAAAAGATGAATCAAAATTAGAAAAAGCTTAATCTATGAGGCTATAGAGCGTATAGGAAGTAAAAAATCCAACTGGGGCATTAGACCAATAGATCCTCATTGAAGAGGAAAGGAAAAATATTAATAAATAAATTTATTCCCTTATTTATTCTATTAATATTATAAATACTCAAGCTATGTATTTTAATTTGGCCATTCCAGGGCCACCATTTTCTAATTCAATTGTTTCTTCCATTCTTTTGACATAAGCCCTAGTAATGACTCCAAAGAAAAGAGTCTATTTTGAAATTTTCATTTGATTTTCCATTTTTTATCATAAAGGGACACTAGTCCCCATAAAATATTCAACTTTATTAGAGATATAATTACCATATTCCACACTTATGAAATTAACCACAATGATAATTTTGATAACTCCAAGCTTAAATAAACATGTGGATAAAGTCACCCCATAAAGAGAAACCTCACCATGGAAAATAATGACTTATTCACCCCTAAAATTTCCAATTCAAATAATTTCTTCACTAACACCTACAATAATAGATCCCCCTCCAATTATCATTCCACCCTCTACCTATGCATACCCAAGTCAATAATAATAAGAAGGGGATGCGAGACATAATTTGGTCATCACATAATTACCTATAGTCTCCATTCAATTTGATAAATATAGTGGCACAATTTAAAGGGTTAAGAAGAGTAAGGGATTGAATGTAAAATACAAGGAAAGCAATCAATTGTGAATGAAGATAAAGCTTTTTTTCCTTAGCCAAAAAGGCCAAAAGAAATCTAACTAACCTAATAGAATATATTGAGGATTTATATTCTTTTATGGATTCAAATAGAGAATCAATGAAGGAAATGTACAATAGAAAGGAGGAGGCAAATTGAAAGTTAATATAGAGACTAATTATACATAACTCTTAGGAAATTATAGATAGACACAAAGTTCATCCACAAGGATGTACAACATTTTTAAAAATATCCATTCCTCTAGGGGAGAAAGGGAGAAAGTCATCCCAAGAGAACAAAGGCTCTTAAAAATTGGCACAAACTAAATAAATTTGAGAAAAGGATTAATTTTTTGGTTCAATATGCTATAAGTAGTGCATTCAATCACCTAAACTTGATTTATATCCAATATGTTACAAGACTAATAATAAGATCTTATAATTGATAAATTCTACTAAAGAAAAAGTTATAATACTTAATCACTTCTATTATAGTTTAAGATCTTGAAGGTAGAACACACAACATTGATGGATGAATCCATTAAAACATTTAAGCTTGCCCTACTCAATTTTGATATTATTAGTAAAGAGTTTGAGATAACACACACAATATTTGAAAAAAATAGAACCATATAGGGAATGTTGGGATCAGCACCAAGAACATAGGTAAATAGAATTTTTTTCATATCACCATAGGGTCCCTAATTTTATGGATATTTAATCATGCATACTCTAACAAGGCTAGTTTTGATTCCCCTACTGGCTACAACATCTATTTCTACCTTCACAGTTGTCACTCAACATTTTTTTTTTATTTAAGTGGTTTCAAATCAACACCAATATAAATATGAATATGTATTTGCATGTTTGAGCTAATTTAGAATTGATGGTTCCAAATTTATTTGAAATATATATTGTATTTTGGTTGATGGAACCTATTTATGTGAACAATTTTGTACATGTATACTCTACATGATTTAGACACAATTATATTTTTATTGATGTAAATTTAAACTTTACTTGAAATATGAGGCATCCATTACCCAATCCTATATATTTTTACTATCCCTATCTTAAAGGGATGATAATTTGAGCTATTAAGATTAATGGAAAATTCTACAATTTTTTTTGTAATTGATTTTGATGTGCAAATCTAATTCTTTTCCAAACTTGTGAATCTTGTAAGAAGTTAAATCATTATAGTATCTTAGTATTTTAGTTGTGCATAAATTTTATTTTAAATATAGTAAGTCATATTGTTTAATTCCTATGTATAATGCCTTTTTCATAATAATCATAATATCCCTTGGTAGATGTGAAATTGTAATTTTACATTTGCAGTAACCTTTGATTATATATGATAAATTTTATTGTCTTCTTGTTTCCTTTGAATCTTAATTTTGTTTTAATTTTAGTGTGTTTATAATATCTTATAGTATACATTGGTTACTAATTGGTTTTCCAACCCTTAGTTCAAGATCCAATTTAGAAAGGCTTCATCTTGTTTATTCATAGGCTTTCTTTTCTATCCTACCTTACCCTCTTTTTTGAGATTATTTTGGTCAAGACCATCTTATTTTAGATCTATCATCAATCCACACATATCAATTATATCTATATTCAGATATATAACCAAACTATCCATGGTAAATAACTACTTTGATCACTACTTTTCCACTAATATGTTGTTTATAATTTAACTCAATACCTTACAATTCATCTCTTGGAGTGACTATTTTTCACTGATCCTAAAATGTTAGAGGCTACCATATAAGGTTCATTGGTGTCTATAAAACCAACATCAACAATATTATTGATAATTTAATGAATAAATCCACTAGGATTTATATGTTTTAATTACTTTATAAATTTATTATATTCAAGGATATTTAATATTGAGCATTGAATCAAACACATATGCCTTTTGACACAAAGCCTTATTATTTATCATTTTTTAAAAATCATTTAAGGATATTGAGGATGTTATATTTTTTTATAAATGAGGATTTTCCTACTCAATCTAATATCAATCATGATATTCATTTATTTATACAAGTTCAGATCATAAGTACAATATTAAAGGAGTTTTGATAAATAATGGGTTAAGGTCAAATATTTACAATCTTAAATTATTAAAAAGAATGAGTATTAATATGGGTTATATTTAAAATACATATAATAATATCAAAGTATTTGATGATTTTATTTTCCAAGATTTGGGTTATATCACTTTGGATATTAAGATATGGCCTGCAATATTATATCTTTAGTTTCAAGTAATGCTTAATAATTTGAAATATAATTTACTATTGGTTTGACCATGTATACACACAATGTAAGTTGTACCCTCTACTTTACATCTTTGTGTCAAATTTATACATTTGAATATATATATATATATTTGTGTGTGTGTGTGTGTGTGTGTGTGTGTGTGTGTGTGTGTGTGTGTGTGTGTGTGTGTGTGTGTGTGTGTGTGTGTGTGTGTGTGTGTGTGTGTGTGTGTGTGTGTGTGTGTGTGTGTGTGTGTGTGTGTGTGTGTGTGTGTGTGTGTGTGTGTGTGTGTGTGTGCGCGCGTGTGCGCGTGCGTGCGTGCGTGCACGCGTGTGCATGCACGTGCACTAATGATAATCATCAATTAAGATATTATAAGATTGTAGAATTTATAATTAAAAGTTAATCATAGTTAGAAGCACCTAAATTGACTATAGCTTCACATCCAAAGATCATACCTATTGAAAAAATGCTACATATGAGGTTGGTAAATCTAGTAAAAAAGATAAAATGTTACAATACACAACCAGTTATAGAATAACAACATTCACAAAAAAAGGTATAAAAAGGGCAGGATGTACATCAATTAAATTTATTATTAAATTTAGAAGATCCAAATTTTATAGCTATATAATACATCGATGATGATTCCTATGATAGCTCTGATGATGATATAAGTTGAATACACATGAACATTTATGATCATTTATTTGGTTTGAATTTCACACACATCAATCCAAATCAATACAAGTATGATTTAGAGGCAATCATTGAGGTGAACACATATAAAGGAATAATAATGATCCCATATATTGATAAAGGAAATAATAATTGCTAAAATATAGATATTACACATAATATTAATTTATTAGGTGTACCGTGGACAAACATATTTTTAAAATATATACATACCATAGAATAAGAGGAACAATACATAAGGGTAAGTGAAAAAATCTAGGGGACAAAAAGGGGATACCCGTGGACATGATTTTACTAAATTTTAGAAAACTAAACTTGCGTAGATAATTTGAAATAACTACACTCAATATTTGAAGATGATATTAGAAAATGAATTGTATAAATTTAAGTATAGTTTATAAAACACTATTTTTATTAAAAACATATTGAGTATAAATAAGTTAAACATCTAAAATTTAAATAGGAAATCCTATATTTTTTTAAGAAAATAAAGTGTATAGATGATTGTCGGGCCAACCATTTTGAGCATAATTTAATATTTTTTGAAACCTTTTGGTGAATATCCAACTAATATATTATAGTTTTTGACCTATAATTTTTTATATTTATCAATGATTATTTTATTATTATTAATTTTGTAAGTAAAAAGATCCTAAAAACTGACAAAAAATGGATAGTAGGCCATGTACCCCATAACTACCTCAAAACAATGAAAATGTTTGTTTTGAATGTGTCTTGAATTAGGCCTAATTTATGACCAATAATTTGTTTTTTAATTAGATTAATGAAAAACAAATTACATTAACATGCATATGCATGTATATTTGTGACATGTGGCAGCCTTACAAAGCTATAGATAGAAATCAACATAGTTTATAACCTTAGGATAGTCCAAAAATTATAAAAATTATATTTTTGAAAAGAGGAGAGCATTCTCATCATAATGATAATATGTTTTTGAATTTTGATGTTCAAATTCCTAGTGTTTTTTGTGATGGAAGTTAATTTTTTTTGTTTTATATCATATTTTCCAAATTTGGATGTAGATTAATAGGTCCAAACCTTTGGTTTAGGAATCCATTCCATTTCTAAGAAAAAAGGATGGAATTTTGAATTCAAACCTATAATGTATACACTTTATGTTAATGCATATGTGTCTAATAAGGTATACACATTATACCATAATGTGGATGCATTATACAATAACATCTATGTATTACACCATAACACATGTGTTTTACCATAACACTTACGCATTATAGTACAATGTGTATGCATTATTATGGAATTCATACATGTTATTATAGAACACATACATGTTATGTTATAACATAGTTTTACATTGTAGTATAGAGACATGTCACCAATACCATGTATATGTTATATTATAATTCATATTTTTTATATGTAGTAAAGATAGAAACTTACTTTTTAATGAATATTTTTTACCCAATTCAATAAATATATTCCCATAGACATTCTTTGCATTCTTTTGGAGTACTTTCATATAATATTTATCATTAGTAAGATTTTGTATATATTATAACCAATTATATTCTTCCCACTATCACATGACTTTCCATCATCTAAAATTATCAAATCACCTAAAATGATCAAAAGTGGATCAATGGTCAAACATTACACTTCATTGTTGATAATTAATCATTTTAATACTTAAAATGGTTATGGATGTTTATATTAAGTCCATATTTGAAGGATATTATGGTATTGGTAAGAATAATAATGATAATG
The DNA here is from genome assembly GCA_037957365.1 of Torreya grandis. Taxonomy (NCBI): domain Eukaryota; kingdom Viridiplantae; phylum Streptophyta; class Pinopsida; order Cupressales; family Taxaceae; genus Torreya; species Torreya grandis. The sequence continues at coordinate 769,450 of JARHVA010006360.1, forward strand.
AGGAGGGAGAGATGAAGATAGAGTGGGCCATTAGTGGGAGTGGGCAATGTGAAACTCTAGATTATGTGGTAATAGGGTACAAGTCCAAATGTAGTGTTAAGGTTCAATCTTAGGCTCAGACTCAAGCTCAAGGTTGGATTATTTAGCATTATCCATAAATAGAGGTTTTTAGAGAGATTAATTTCAAGAATAAGATCATGATCATGATAAGGATCAACTGATCTTGATATAGTTAGAATGCTGGAGGAGTCCATCAAGTATGTCAAGTATATATCGACACAATTAGAAGTTTTATAATCTCTCTCTCCCTGAAACTACAAAAACAATTATCATTATCATTATCCCTATAAATGTCACTATCATTACATGCTTTCCCTTATGCTCATGTCCCCTGTAATCCAAAAAAACCTCTACAATGAATAATGCATCCTATTTATCTATAATCACATTCACATCACTCTCTAGTATCTTTTTAAAAAATAAAAAATAGCAGGGTTAGGTGGAGGGTTAGCTAGAAGATTAGGAGGGTCAGGTGGCAAGATGGATATGGAGATGGAGTGGACCACTAGTGGTAGTGGGCAATGTGGAACTTTGGATTGTGCAGTAATAGGGTACATGCACAACATCTAAATTATTATTATATTTGATAATAAATCACACTTTTAAGTACCTCTTTTAATTGTGTTATCACCATTTGCAATAATTATCATTCTCTCTCCTCTACAACTATTTTAAATAAGTAAGTTGTTTGTTTTACTACTAAAAATGGATATGGATGTTTATATTAAGTATATATTTGAAGGATCATATGGTATTAGTAAGAATAATAATGATAATGAGGAGGGTGATATGGATATGGAGATGGAGACAGAGTGAGCGATTAGTGGGAGTGGGAAATGTGAAACTCTAGACTATTTGATAATAGGGTACAAGTCCAAATGTGGCATTTAGGTTCAAGCTCAAGTTTAATCTTAGGATTAGGCTTAGGCTCGGGCTCAGGCTCAGGCTCAAGCTCAGGCTCAAACTCAGGGTCAGGCTTATAGTATTGAAGATCATGCTAAAAGGTAAAACATCAACCATAAATTTAGGTTACCAAGAGATTAATTTAGAGTAGAGGATTAGGATCAAGATCAACCAAGTTTGACACAACCAAAATGCTAGAGGAGGCCATCATGTATGTCAAGTATATGCAGGTGTATCTTGAGGTTCTAGAATCTCCCTCTCTCTACAAATACAACTACAACTATCATTTTCATTGTCACTATCACTCCATGATTTCACTTTTAATCATTTCCCATACAATCCAAATAAAATAATACACTAAATAATGCATCCTTTATATATATATATATATATATATATATATATATATATATATATATATTATCACTTTCATGTTGATCACTAGTATATTTTTAAAAATTAAAAAATTTAGAGGGTTAGTTGGAGGGTTATCTAGAGGATTAGGAGGGTCCGGTGGTGATATGGAGATGGAGTGGGCCATTAGTGGGAGTGGGTAATGCAAAACTCTAGACTATGTGGTAATAGGGTACACATATAATGTCCAAATTATAATTATATTTGATAATTAAGAATAATTTTAAGTAACTCTACTCATTGTGTCATCATCATTTGTAATCATTATCATTTTCTCTCCTCTACAACCATTTTAAATGAATACATTTTTAATTTTAGTTATTATAATGGATATGGATTTTTATATTAAGTCTATATTTAAAGGATTAGATGGTATTGGTAAGAATAATAATGATAATGAAGAGGGCGAGATGGAGATGGATATGAAGTGGGAAATTAGTGGGAGTGGGCAATGTGAAACTATGGACTATGTGGTAATAAGAATCAAGTCCAAATGTGGTTTTTAGGTTCAATCTTAGGTTCAAGATCAAGCTCAAGCTTAGGCTTAGGATTATACTCAAGCTCAGCCTCAAAGTGTTGTAACTCATGCCAGTAAGGCAAAGCATGAACCTTAAATTAAGGTTATTGGAGAGATTGATTCTGAGTAGAGGATCAAGATCCACCATTCTTGACATAGATAAAATGATAGATCATCGCTTTAAGTATGTCAACTATATGAAAGCACAAATTGAGGTTCTAGAATATCCCTCTCCATGCAACTCTATATGTAATTGCTACTATCATTGTCACTATGAAAATCAATATCAGTGTTAGTGTTAATGTCACTATCAGTGTCAGTGTAAGTCTCACTATCACTATCACTGTCACTATAATTTTCATTACATGATTTCCCTTCTACTCATGTCCTTTGAAATAAAAATAAAATTATACACCAAATAAAACATCCTATGTATCTATAATCACCTTCATGTCACTCACTAATATATTTAAAAAAAATAAAAAATTAGGAGGGTCAAGTGACGAGATGGAGATGGAGTGCGCCATTAGTGGGAGTGGGCAATCTGAAATTCTAGATTATGTCATAACATGGTACATGCACATCATCTAAATTATAATTATATTTGATAATTAATTATAATTTTAATTACCTCTACTCATTATGTTATCATAATTTACAATCATTGTCATTCTTTCTCCTTTACAACCATTTTAATAAAGGAAGTTGTTTGTTGTACTACTTAAAATGGATATGGATGTTTATCTTAAGTTTGTATTTGAAGGATCAGTTGATGTTAGTAAGAATAATAATGATAATGAGGAGCATGAGATTGCAATGGAGTGGGCCATTATTAGGAATTGCCAATGTGAAACTCTAAACATTATGGTAATAGGGTACACAACATCAAAATTATAATTATATTTGATAATTAAGAACACTTTTAAGTAACTCTAGTCATTATGTTATCATCATTTGTGATCATTTAAATTCTTTATCCTCTACAACCATTTTAAATGAGGAAGTTTTTCTTTTTATTACTTAAAATAGGCATGGATGTTTATATTAAGTCTATATTTTAATAATTAGACAATATTGGTAAAAATAATAATTATAATGAGTAGGGTAATATGCAAATGTAGATGGAGATGGAATGGGCCATTAATGGGAGTGGGCAATGTGAAACTTTGGATTGTGTGGGAATAGGTTACAAGTCGAAGTATGGCATTCAAGTTTAGGCTTAGGTTCAGGATCTGTCTCAAGCTCAAGATCATAGTAATGTATCTCATGTTGGAAGGTAAAGCATCAACCACAAATTAATGTTTTTGGAGATATTAATTCTAGGTTGAGGATCAGTATCAGGATTGACCAAGCTTGACATAACCAAAATGTTGGAGGAGGCCATCAAGTATGTCAAGTATATGGAAGCACAACATGAGGTTCTAGAATCTCTTTCTCCCTACAACTATAAATATAAATATCATTATCACTCACTATCATTACCTATTAAACCCTATGCTCATTTCCCCTACAATCCAAATAATATTGTACATCTAAAAATGCATCATATGTATCTATAATCACCTTCATGTCACTTACTAATCTCTTTGCAAAAAACAAAAAAATAGGAGGGTTAGTGGAGGGTTATCTAGAGGATTAGGAGGATCAGGTAAAGGGTTAGATAGATGATTAGGAAGGTCAAGTGGAGGGTTATTGGGATAATTATGATTTCTTTCAATGTATTGATATTTTTAAAACAAATAATTTACAAATTAAACAATGTGAAAAAAAATGGGTAAAATACAAGGTTAATAAGTGAAGTTGCTGATCATTAACTTCATCTATGTGGAAACATTATGAATTCATGGATGTGTCTAAAATTCCAATGGACTTATGGAAAGTTTTGAGGTCTTTAGAGGAAAATTGTGATTGATAAATAACACTTGGGAGTTTGAGAAATGGTAATAAGTAGCAGTAAGCTATATTTTATTTTTTAAATAGGTAATGCATACACATTACCCCATAATGCATATGTTTTATGGATTCATAATTACCAAGTCATGATGTTAATAATGCATATGCATTTTAGGGCATGTCCATGGAATTAGTCCCCAATTCCATGCACATACCTATAGATGAATGCATTATATATATATATATATATATATATATATATTAATATATTAATAGTTAACCATTTATAAATTTAATAAATAATCTGGAGATCATGGAAATAGAACTAATTATTAGAATTCAAGTTAATAGTGTAAAAAATAAATTACATGTTACTTGATAGGGAATTAATTATTTTTTCAATAGTGGGGAATAGATCTATTAAAATTTTATCTAGTCAAGAGGGAAAACCCTTTTATATTTTTCACATAATAACAAGGAATGATACTAATATGTGTTTAGAATTACAAAATAAACTTTAGAAATGTAAATATAGAATCACTATTTTGATTATAAAAACCATACTACAATTTATTAGGGCTCAGAATTGGGGTCAAACACATAGAAAATATAAGCATACAAGAAAGAACCCTTTCACTATTTAGGTTTTTAATAAAGGTGAACATAGACAAGATATGAAAATATATGAGGAAGCAAGCCAAATATACATACACTTATATTTATTTAGAACATAGTTCATGATCAAAATGATTTATATAAAGCTATATATTTCCAAGATTCAATATGAAAATGACAATAATAGTTGCATGTTATCCCAAAGATGTAGAAACATTAATTTTGGTACTGTAAATAGGAAATTAGATAAACACTACATTTGGTCAAAATGGTTGCATAAAATCGAAGCTATAGTTGGTAAGTTACAAAATTGTCTTACATTGAAATTTGAGAATATTATTCTTTTTATTCTTTATGATTATATTGGTGACAATCAGATATTAAAAAATGATTAAAAAAGGCTCAAATTTGATTTCCAAAAACCATATATTAGGATTCATACACAATAGATCAACATTATATATGCATACATAAGATTCGTAACAATGCAAAATATAAGGATACATTTATAGAGCATGAGTGGTATGATGATAACAATGATAATTATATATGGGAATTTGATAAGATTAAATATCCAAAAGTATATAATATTACACCAGATTCATCATTGATTCTCAACATCCTTTAGAGGTTTTAATTTTTATACTATCATATATATATATATATATATATATATATATATTCAAAAATAAAAAAATTGTATGTTCTAAAAAAATTAAAAATTAGAAACAATGCATGACATGTGTTGTTCATTTACACTAATTTATTTGTGCTTTAGTATATGCAATGCTTATCTATATTAGATTTTATATCATAAATGATTCAGAATTGATCCTAAGTGAGTTACATAACATATAAGTTGTCACTTTATATTGTAGTTGTAGGTGGTGATATTGTCTCAAACTCTAAAAATTTATAGATAAAATTATTATATTCTAGACATAAATGCACCATAATATTATTCAATTTTAGTGGGATTATCAAAATAAACACAGTATATTTTATCAAATCCATTATAATCATCACAACAAGTTCACTGGGGCAATCTTATACTAAAGTTTTATCAATCTATGACTATCATTTTTTTTCATATTATAATATAGTACATGTTTTATACCTATGGATAAGATATATTAATGTGTATGGGTTGTTGGAGATGATGACATGTGGCACACATCCCCCTTAGTTAGTTATATGGGTCCAATATATTAGTATAATGGAGTAACTTGAGGAATTAGTGCATTGGGTAATGGTTGGCCTATATTGGGATTAGGAGGTTGCCCATCCATTGTTAGTTAGATAGAGGTCTATATAAAATATATGATTATCATTGTAAATAAAAGTAATCATTAAGTATCATATTTTAAGAGGATATTATAGGTTTTACCCTCAAAGAGACATTGTGGAGTTATTCCTTCCTAAAGGAGTATTGTATGGTATTGCCCTACCTTAAGGGTGATTATTCTATTTTTGTATATATTGAGTATTTTGACATTTTGGGTCACTAATATCTATTATATTGTGTTGATCTAAACTATATTATACATTATTTACAAATATTATAAGAGTGGGTCAAAACAAGTGGTATCAGAGCTTCAATTTGGACAATTTGTATGTGGTGAAACCCTAGTTTTATGGAATTGTCAATATCTTTCAATCCGTTCTAAATTTCTGCACAATGTTTTTTATTAGAGATGAAAAATAATTTAAGGAAGTCACAATAAAAAACTAGAACCTTTATGTTAAGTTTTGATGGAGCTATATATATTTTAGTGTGTGTACTAATTTCACCATATCAGCTAAAATATAAAGAATTTTTATTTAAACTTTTTACTGATGCTATAAATATACAAGAGAAATAAAGACAAAATTTCAAAAAAATTTAAATTGTTTTGAGTGATTTATTATGATTTTATGATTTTTCATATATTCACTCTATGGGCCAAAATTTGTGGCATTTTTTCATAAATTTTTACTAAATTTCCACTATCACAAGGATAATCTATAGGCAAAATTTGGGAATGTTTTGATCAATTTTGAATGAGTGATTAACATTTTACAGTATTTCATTAAACCAAGTTTTTTCATGGATCATGAAGTTGTAAGTATTTTCAAGGGAGGATGATATTTATGCTAGATAATGGTGGATCCTTTTTAAGGAGAATAATACTCAAATTTTTTTATGGCAAACATGCTTGTCTTTTTCTTTATCTAGGCTTGCACAACATTAGTTTAAATAGTTGAGCTTTGCACAAAGGTGTTCTTCATGGGAATAAATGGAACATGTATTCCTAGATCGATGGGATATAAAAGAAAAATATGATGAATAAGAGGAAGAAAATAATCATGGTAATGAATAAGAGAATAGAGATGATGAAAAATGAAAACCAATGGAAGAAAATAATGACAATGAGGAAGGAACATACAAGTGATGATGAAGAAGAAGAAATCGAGCATAATGATAATGAGGAGAGTACAGATGGTGAAGAAGGAGAGGTAGAGGATCTAAAATAAGAATAAGACTAATTGGATGATACATGTTCAAAAAATTTAGCTCTAAATAAATTTGAGTCATTTTTTTAATTTTTCAATGCATTCAAAAGAAGAAGGTTATTATGTACATAAACCCTACTAGTAAGTATAACTTCATCAACATGAATGTGGACAAGCATCTACATGTTAAAGAAAAGAATATCAAGGAGGTTCATCTAAATGGTAAGAATATTACAATGTTTGAAGATTTCAATCTCATTATGGAAAAATATGTTTTAATTTAGATTTTTATGCTTTGGATATGGATGATGTGGATATGGTTCTTAGATATCCATGGATAAAGACATTGAGAACAATCAATATTAATGTTTACAATAAGTTCATGAAGTTTTGGTATAGGAAAAAGGTCACTTTATAGAATATCATAGTTGGAAAGGCACAAAGAAAAATCAAGGTAGATCATGAAGACGAGATTAAAGCATGTGAAGAAGAGAATGTGAAATATTCATATTAGGATATAGATGAAAAAACTAAAATCAAAGAAAAACACTTCATCTATTCAAGAGACAAAGGAATCACCAAAGCAAAAGGTGGAAGAGGTAGAAGAAAATGTTGATAAGGTCAAAGTATTAAAAAAAATTGAGGTATATAGACACCCACATCATCATGATAGGAAACAATTATGGAGCCATGTGAGGGAGTTTCATAAAAGTAGGCACTTTGGCTAGATAAAAAAACTGGAGTTCCAATAACTATGGCTATGCATGGAAGCCAAGGTAGAACAACTATGGTTAGGTATGGAATCAGAGTAGTGCAATTGAATATGGTACATGGAATCAAAGGAGGAATAATTATTCATGGATACCAAGGTGGTATAGTTATGACCATGAATATAATCAAAGTAGCGCATTGGAATTTGGAAACAAGGTTGGAAAGTTATCACCTATTAGGATCACATATAGGTGGTTAGATGATCGATCTTAGAGAGACAAGTGTTAAATGATTTGAATCACACCCATTATTTGGTTTCTTCTTATGTTTCAGGGATGAAACATGTCAAGGAGGGAAGGAATGATACTTACCTAGGGATATGATATATTAATGTATATGGGTTGATGGAGATGTTGACATGTGGCACACATCCCCTTAGTTAGTTATATGGGTCCAACATATTAGTATAATAGAGTAACTTGTGGAATTAGTACATTGGGTAATGATTAGCCTACATTGAGATTAGGAGGTTACCCATGCATTGTTAGCTAGGTAGAGTTCTATATAAAATATATGATTATCATTGTAAATAAAAGTAAACATTGAGTATTTTATTATAAGAAGATATTGGAGGTTGTCCCCTCGAAGAGACATTATGGAGTTATTCCTTCCTAAAAGAGTATTGTATGGTATTACCCTACCTTAAGGGTGATTATTCTATTTATACATATATTGAGTATTTGGGCATCTTGGACCACTAATATCTATTGTGTTGTGTTGTCTACATTATATTCTACATTATTTCTAAATATTATAAATGTGGATCATAGAAATACATTTTGTAAAATATTTCCGTATTTACTTTTATTTTGTTATATTACTAGATACTTGGTTGATGAATATACTAATGTTACTAGTTTATTATGCACAACTTCACTTATTCATGCATGCATATCATTTTTTCTTATTTAATTCATGCTTTGTGTGTGTTCATTTCATTGAATTGTGGACATTTGAACATGTCTTTATTTTCAACTCTAAGCCTTATTGTGTGTTTCTATGTATGTGAGTGGCACTTAAGCATGTCTCTTTTATATGGCCTCTTGGCCTTCTTACTTGTATTATGTATTATTTGTGTGTTCTTTATGTATGTGTTAGGACATGACTCTTGGTTTTTATTGTTTGCTCAATTCTTAATGCCATGATAGATATCATGTATCTCCCTAGTTTTTTGATGTGATGATAAATATCATGCATCTGTCATCACATATTTATATAATAGTACCACATAATCACTATTAATAATTTGTTCACTACGTTACTAATTGTTAAAATCTATGTATGGATGGCATTATGTATGATTGATTCTACATGTATCATACATTACTAGCTTACCTATGATTTCATGATAACTAATGATATAATTATTGGCTAAACAATCGAGTGTTCAAAATTTAGTGGTGGAGGGAGACTCTCTAAACATGAACTATTTATCTAGAAAAAATGTCATTAACTAGTTTATAAAGAATGTCTTAGATGAAGCTATAGTCATATTAGAGTCTTTTTAGTAGGTGAACATTTAACATACCTATAGGGAAGGGAATGGTACTGCAAACTAGTTCACCAATAAGGAGTTACTAATTTGGGTTACATAACTTGGATAGGACACATGAGGATTCCCCTAGGGAGTTGTTACTTAAGGTTAAAGATGAAGGAAATTTCAATGTTGTTGATCCTATTCATATGGGTGAAACCTCTAATTCCTTGAGGAGACTTTGGCAGTTCTAAGGTGAGTCAAGGAATCATATATTTTATTGTAATTTATAAGTGTTTAAAGTAAAATCTTCTAGATGCCCCAAAACATATATTAGATAACCAAAATATAACTTACTACTGTAATTTCTTTTGGTTCATTTTGATGAATTTTGATAGTAGGTATAGCTAGAGTGGTTATGAGTAAAATAAAATGGGTTTGCCAAATAGAATCAAACTGAAATTAAAACCACAAGTAAGAAAAAAATGAAAGAGTCTGGGTGGTGATATAAATTAGTGAGTTTTTAGGTTTTATGGAGAAGATTAAAGGTTTTAATAGGCATTTCTAAATCCTATTTATGAAAGCATGGGAGGAAATAAACATTATAATTAATAAAGTTACTCTAGACATTATTGAGGAACTCATCTCTCATGTGACTAGACTGGTGATTGAGGAAATGTAGAGATATTATATACAAAGGGATTTTAATTTGGATAAAGAGTCATTTCTAGAAGAAGGAGAGGAACTGGAGTAGCTATAAAATGGTTTTGATAGATAATACTTACCCATTCCATTTTTAGAGGTAGCCTTTCATTTAATGCAATATATCACATTGGAAGGTAGGTACAATGTAGTTAGATGGTCCCTATCTACCTTTTTTATCCTAAAATTTATGGAGGTGTCAATTTTGAAATTTAAACAAGGTAATCATTCATCACCTAGAAATGAGGGATTAATCTACCTAAGTTTCATGTATTATAAGGGGATTAATTAAATCATTCCAAACATATCAAATACATAGAAGGAAATCCAAAGGAGGGGCGTGTCAATATTATAAAAATTAAAAAAGTGTGGATAAAGTATATTGGGAGTCTGAGTAGGGTTTTTGGGAATAATAAGAACTTATGGAAAACATCAATGACAAGGATGATGAAATGAACAACAAATAGTAGGATATATTAAATAAAATACTCTGTAATGCATTGAAGCCTACAAGGCCTAGCCAAAGGAGCCAAAGGATCTTGGGGAGAGTCGAAAGGAAGTAGAACATGGAATAAAACCTAATAAAAATCTAGTTGTAGCTAATAAGGTGATTAGAGATCCTATTTATACTCCCTCAGAGAAAGGGGAGACCTCTTAGAGTCAAAAGGATCAGAATGAAGCTTTTAATAATTTGGTTACCTCAATCAAAGGTAAGGAGAGTTGAAAAAAAATAGTGGAAGAAATCAACCTCCAAAAATCTATCATGTGGTGGTTTATACATGAGATCACAAAGATAAAGGGCAAGGTTAATGTTTTATAGTAGGAAAATGCAAGTATGACTCAAATCTTATCAACTAGGGAGGAAAATGACCAAATTCGGAGTCTAACTTTTAGGGTGGAGCTGTTAGAGCAGGTAAATGAAAATATTCATAATAAAATAAGTTTTTTAGTAAATTGTAGCAAACAAATAATGTATGAGGGCATATAGAATGTTCAAAACTTGTGAGCTCACCTCAGTGAGATTTTTGAGCTTAGTATGACTGGCAAAGGGAAGGGTAAGAAGAGGTAGAGCAGTGGATTTCCTTATGGTGTGTATTAAGAAAAAAAATTGCTTTAAATCTATATGAACCTCAAAAATATGAGAGCATGATGGGAGGATGTTTCTGGTAGTTTAGATTTCAACTAGTTCTTTGGCTATTTTTGGGCTAATTTTTAGCTATTTTTGGATCTAGATGGTCTTGTTTCTTGGTTGGTCTTGGTTAGAATATTAATATTTTTGTGTTTTTACTTCTCCTATGGTCTGGGGACCCTAATTCAAAAAAATGCCCCCTTTAACATGATTAAAAAAATCGTTATAATTATTTCTATATATTTTGATTTTTTACATAAGATTATTTGAATAACTTCCTATTTTTATCTAATTTATTATGTAATCTTCACAACTTAACTCAATATATGGGGCATACATAGTGGTTTGTCTTCGATAATAAGATCAAATAGTTCACTTTATAGATAGAAAACAACAATACATTCTCAAGTTTTCCCATAAAGCATATTCAAACATAATTGTGTCATATGGATAATAATATAGTCCATAGTTATCTATAAAAACATGTTTTTATCTCAGGAATTAAAAACAATGTTTTTTAAAATTCCATAAATTACACCCAGTCTATAGAAAAATTAGTCTTGTGTAGAAGCATTTCATAGATTTATATACAGGCTATCAATTTTTTTTCTTATATTCATGGCATCATGTCTGTAATCTATTTGATAATTTTAAGTAAATCTACTGATAAATTCAATTGATTTTACTCATTTATCACAATATACATAGATATCAGAATGAGGGTATGTGTATGGCATGTGATCACATTATTGATAATTTTTTGTAACATTTTCCACATATCAAATGGAAATTAATGTCATTATCAATGTTTTCTACACCAAAATCAGATCATAAAATTACTCTTATTATATCTATAGTGGTTGATTCAAAATTTAATACTAGTTTTGTACTAGTTTTTGCAGCAAAAGGATTTATTTGGATTCATATAGGGACCCAAGCTAACATAATAACTTGAGTCATGATGATGGATTCAAACACATATTTATATATTAAATACAATATCCTACCTATGAGGATTTGTGCATGCACAATCCAATCTAATTTCCTCAATGGAAATAAATCTCCATGGGTCTTACCCTCTAAAATAACTAGTTTTGCAACAAAAAATACAACATTTTACACACATGAAAAGGTCTGTTCATTCATTTATATTTGATCTATAAGTTTCTTGTCTTCAAATTCATATTTTATCCTATGTAAAGTTTGATTTATTACATGTTTTACTATAAGATTAAATGAACATTAGTTCATCATGTGACCTATATCCAAGCCTACTCAACACAAGTAATCTTAGGTATAAATCTCTTTTTTTTAATCTATTAATTTATATTTGATCCATTAATTTAATAAAAGGGTGGGGGATGTATTTAATAATATTAACAATTACTTTTAAAATAATGTACTCATGACCATCCTTTTATACACACTTAACTCATGTTCAATTGCATGGTTCTAAACTGTTATTCCTCTGGTTACATGTAGACAATACTTAATAAATTATAATAATATATATTCATATTACTCATTCCAAATATCCTAAGCTCATCCATTGATTGTCTCACACTTCCAGTTAGTTATCTCTACTTCTCAGACAAGATCATTCCTTGAAGACAATCCCTCTCACTGGTAGTGTTTGAATCTCCCAGTTTCATCCTTCAAATAAAAAAAGCTAATTAATAAAAATAAAATCCACCTAACAGGCTATCCTATACATTTTGATATTCCCATTTGAATAATTTCCAAAAAATAATAGTATATAAACACATTTCAAAATCATTTGTTTACTAGTTCGTAAGAGGCTTCTAAATTTCAAACACAAGATTTATTCTAATTATACATTGAGAGGAAATCACCTATTATTCCCAATTATAAGTACACATATCCCAATAATCCATGATCTAATTTTGAATACACCTCCATAGTCACAAGTCATTATTGAAGCACACAACTACACTAGGATTGCACTAATATATATAATTACACCCTTATTTGACACACACCATTGTAGCATTGGAGAACTATATGTATTTTTATTCCTCTTCTAAGAATTTGTATGTAGACCACTCAACATAGGGGGTGTTGAGGTCAAGAAACAATTTATAAACTAATCCATTTCTCCTTGTCTATCATTTTGTTACTCATTATCAATTGAGTTACAGTTTCAAGTGAAGAAGAAGCTAGGTAGTTGCTACAATAATCAATATAAAAAATATGATCACCACACAAAACTTACATGATAAGGCACACTAATCAAATTTCACATAGAGGAAATAAACCCTACTAGCTGCTGGCACATCCTACAAATGACAACTTGGGATAACTTTCTCTAAATAGTGTGATCTTTTCCCATGATCAAATGTAGAATTTTTATTTATTCATCCAACCTCACATAGTCCTATAGTTAGATACACAGTCTCTATTATAGTCTATCAGATTCGAGTTCCAACTATATAATTTATATTTATTACTTCCCATTTTATCATCTTTTCTATAAATAGTAAATTTCAAGGTCTTGTGTGATTTATTTAAATCAACATTTTGACAAAATTGGATTAACACATTTATTGATTCCCTAGTTTTGATAAAATGGACTGATGAAAATGTTGTTATGTATCTCTTGAAAGTATTGATGGGATGATTAGGATATATCTTGAGTGTGAGTAGTTGATTCATAAAAATTGAATGGATTGATTATTTATCTAAAATATAGAATAAATTCATCTTCTAATTGTTGACAAATATGGATTTCACCAATCATTAAATTTAAAAATCATTCACTTTCAACATCATCCAATGTGAAAGGTAATAATCTATAGGATATAGTTTGTGTAAGAACAAGAAGTAAATATGAATAATTCATAGTTTAGTGATGTTAGTACCCAAATAGGTAAAATAAATATCAAAGGAAGATGATTCTATAGATGAATTTGAGGTAATAAATTTACTGGTATATATATCAAATGTGTTGAGACTAAACATAGATCATCTAAATGTCTGCATATGTGTAGTGAAGGAAGTATAAGGAATGATGAAAGAACACATATCAATCAAGCAAATGAATAAAATGTTTCATCCATTTTTAACATAGATTGACTTTAAAATATATTAGAATCTCTCATAATGAAGAGGGTATTTCTAAAAATTGAAAAAGAGGATAACAATCCCATATAAATAATATTTTTTTCGAACCATTTGCAAATATAGAGGTAAGTTCTCAAAATTGATTTTTGATATGGTGATAGATAATATCTATTTTGTAGGAAATAATAAATAACCTTAGTTTGAAGATAATTTTTAATTCAAACATGTATAAGATTTTGTTGTTGTTTGAAATACATCAAGTTCTAGTGAGTAAAAAATGACTACTAAGTTTTTTGATTGGTACATATAAGATGAATTTTTATGTGACATAATGCCTATGGGTGTTTATCTAATTTTAATTAGAAGGAATTATAAGTTTGAATAGAGGGAATAAAATGAAGGTCATTTAAATACATAAACTTTTTTGAATTATGGAGCAACACATGAACAAATTTTATTGAAGGATAAGTGTGAATAAGTGGACAAAAGTCTAAAACTATTGATGATTTCAAATAAAATATCATGAAGGAGGTGAAATAATAGAATGAATTTTATGTGTTGATTTATAAGATAGATAAATGGAATGCTTCCGAGTGAATTGAAATATATATTAAATGAATTGGAGGATATTGCGTCTAATGATCTATTAGATGGATTACTTCCAATGAGAATCATAAGTCATCACATGGATTTTTATCTAAGTTCAAGGTGTTTGAAGAAAGCATCAAATAATTTTTCTCACAAGGAGAAGACATAGGTGTAAAGGCAGGTTCAATATTTTTTACATAAATGGTTCATCAAATTAATTTCATGCCCATGTAAAATACTAATAATTCTAGCACCTAAAAATAATTGAAAATGGAGAATGCACTAATTCTTGATCTATTGACGAGATAAGAAAAAAGTATATATTTTGATACTCATGCATAGAATATTTGATAGATATCTTTAGTGGAAAAGGATAATTCAAAAATATTTAATTGAACATTTGATATTACCATGTTTTCATTAGGGGGTGATGAATGGAAAATAATTTTTAAGATGCAATAAGGATTATATGACTGTTTAGTTATGCCATTTAGATTAACTAATACACCAATTATATTTATTATGTTGATGAATGAAATTATTAAAATAGTTTTGGTTAAGTTTTTCATTATATATCTCGATGACATATTAGATTTTAATATAATAGAGGAATAATACTTATGACATTGATGTAAATTGCTATAAAAGTTAGGGGATGAAAAGTTGTTTTAAATTTGAAGAAAATTAGTTTAATTTAAATAATTAGTATAATTTGGATTTTTTATTGCTTAAGAGAGTTTAAATATGGATATAGAGAAGGTGAAATATATACTAGATTGGAAAAAAATATTAGGATCATGGGAGTACAATTGATTACCTTTTATATATAAGAAACTAAACATGGAATTGAACCAGAAGTAATAAGTAACTAGAAACCAGAAATATCAAAGAATAGGAGAAACAATACAATCTTGTATTAAACTCTTCCAGAATACAATGAAGAAATCTCACTCTTCCACACCTCTTGGGTGTACAGTATTTCTCTCTCTCTCAATTACAATCAACTCAATAACTAAGTTGTTATTCCCTGGCTTCAGTTGATATCCTTGATCTTACACCTTGCAGATCTAATTGACCTTGCTTACTTGCTTTCTTAGATAATTACAATACAGCCCCATGGGTCTCTTAAATAGATCCCAAACCAAACAATAATTATAAAAGTGGACTCAAGACTAAAATTAGTCTTTACATGCAAACACTATATCCTCCTAAAATTAGAACAAATCTAATTTTGGAAATGCATGCAAATGCACACACATAGGTGACCGACGCCGGTCGCTATCAGTCTACATATGACTGACATCAGCCGATCCCTGACTGATGTCAATTGGATCTGATCCATGCCTAACTGATGTTGGTGATACAGCCGATGCCGGTTACTAGCTAAGCCCATCAACCTCCACATTTTTATAATAGTGAAGCTTTTAGGTCCACAACTTAGCAATCTCCCACTTGGAGATAAACAACTGCACCTGTACCTGTACCTATACAACAACATCCTCTAATTTGTTTCTGGCTTGTATCCCCATCTTCAAGTTCAGTCTTGAAGACCAACAAAAGTTGAATGAGTATTCAACTTCTCTTTTGTTACCGATTTTTTTAACATATCAGCAGGGTTCTTATCCATATGGATATTTTCCAGCTTCAACTGTCCATCCTCCAATACCTATCAAATGAAGTGGTACATAAGCTGTATATGTTTGGTTCTTGAATGAAAGGCTGAATTCTTTGCCAAATGAATTGCACTTTGACTATCACTGTACAACCTACAACTCTCTTGCTCCTTTCCCAACTCTTCCATGAACCATGTCATCCATATCATTTCTTTACTAGCCTCTGTGACTGCAATGTATTCTACCTCTGTAGTAGACATGGCAACAACCTTCTACAACTTTGAAATCCAACTAACTGCCGTTCCACCAATAGTGAACACATATCTTGTGGTGCTTCTCCTACCATCTAAATCACCTGCCATATCTGAATCTACATACCCATGTAGAGAATTGCTTAACCCTGCATAGCATAAATATCTATTGTTGGTCCCTCTCAGATATCTGAGAATCCACTGAACTACTTTCCAGTGTTCCTTTCCTGGATTGGCCATAAACTTGCTGACAACTCCCATTGCTTGGGCAATATCAGGTCTAGTACATACCATTGCATACATCAAGCTCCCAACTGTTGAAGCATATAGAACTCTACTCATGTAGTCAACCTCATCATGTGATTTAGGACACTGTTCTTTGATCAAATTGAACTGTCCAGCCATAGGTGTGCTTATCGATTTTGCATCCTGCATATAGAACCTCTCCAACACCTTGTTCACATAATCCTCTTGAGACAAAATCAACCTGTGATTTTTCTTGTCTCTAGAAATACTCATGCCAAGGATTTTATTTGCTGCTCCTAAATCCTTCATGGCAAATGTCTGAGCTAATTTTACCTTTAGCTCAGTAATATCTTGCATGTGTGAACCTACAACAAGCATATCATCTACATACATTAAGAGGATAATATAATAACCATTATCCAATCTAGTAAAATAAACACAATGGTTAGATTGACATTTACTAAAGCCATGCTCTATCATAAACCTGTCAAACCTCAAATACCATTGTCTTGGAGCTTGCTTAAGACCATATAAGCTTTTCTTCAACTTGCACACAAGTTTCTCCTTACCTTTGACCTCAAAACCTTCTAGCTGATCCATATATATCTCTTCATCCAAATCTCCATGAAGAAACGTTGTCTTAACATCAAGCTGCTCAAGATGAAAATCCTCAATAGCAACTAAAGACAATACAGTCTGAATAGAAGTCATCTTTACAATAGGAGAAAAAATTTCACCAAAATCAATACCTGGTTTTTGTGCAAATCCCTTTACTACCAACTTGGCCTTATGTCTCATTTGTCCATTCTCTCCTTCCTTTAACCTGTAAACCCATTTGTTTTTCAGTGCTTTCTTTCCAGCTAGCAACTCAACCAAATCCCACATTTGGTTCTCTTCCAAGGAATCAATTTCCTCATTCATGCCATGCTCCCACTGTTTCCTGGATTCTACCTATATTGCCTCATCAAAAAAATTTGGTTCTCCACCATTAGTTAGCAACACATAGTATAAAGAAGGGGAATAATGAATTGGAGGTGTAATTACCCTTACAGTCCTCCTTATGGGCATTTGAGACTCATTTACAGCTTGCTATCCACCCAAATTCTCGATCAGTGACTAATCCTGGTCAACTCTCAGTCTGCACCTGACCGACATCAGTTCCACCTGACCGATTTGACCAACATTAGTTGCTGTATGACCGACATCAATTCCTACTTGACCACTGACATAGGTTACTTGACCAACGTCAGTCTCTATGTTTTCTTGTGAGTGATAATTTTTACCTATGAGCTCATTTTGGATCATTACCTCATCCAAATCAAGATTGCCCTGCTCAAAATTATTCAACGTCTTGAGCTAATCACTGTACATCACCTTCTCATTGAAAACTACATCATAGCTTCTAGTAATTTTGTTAGTTTCTAAATTCCACAAATGGAATCTAAAATATCCAAAGCCATAACCAATGAAAGTGCACCACATAGATTTAGCATCCAGCTTCTTTTTATTTTCTTTATCAATGTGCATAAAAGCTTCAAAACCAAAAACTCTAAGAAATGAAAGATCTACCTTTTTACCTGTCCAAGCCTCTTCTGGAATTCCACCATCCAGAGCAGTAGAAGGTCCTCTGTTAATCAGGTAAACCATAGTATCTACAGCTTCTACCCAAAACTTTAAGGGCAAACCAACATGTAACCTCATACTCTGTGCACGCTCCATTATTGTTCTATTCATCCTTTTAGCAACTCTATTTTACTGAGGTGTCCTTAGAACTGTCCTTTCCTTGCATATTCCACTCATAGAATAGTAACTGTTGAATTTATTGCTGCATTACTCACCACCATTGTTAGATCTAAGTCACTTCAATCTCAAACCTGTTTCATTCTCAATCAAAGCTTTCCATCTCTTAAATGTGTCAAAAACATCAAATTTCCTCTTTATGCAATAAACCCATACCTTTCTTGTAGCATCATCAATGAAAGAAACATAATACTGTGATCCTCCAATAGAAGCTACCTGAGCTGGTCCCCACATGTCTATGTGAACAAGCTCCAACTTGTGCTCCTTCTTTGTTGACCCAATCTTGAGAAACCTCACTTTCTTTTATTTCCCAAAAATATAGTGCTCACAGAAATCTAGATCTATGCTTTTCAAATCTGAAAGATTACCTTTTGACTTAAGAACATTCATTCCCTTCTCACTCATGTGACCAAGCCTATAGTGCCACATCTTTGCATCTACATCTAAAGTAGATAAAATAGAAGGAGAATAATCAGTAACACAAGTAGATAGATAAAGTGTACATACTCTCTTACCTCTTACTAATACAAGTGCACCCTTGGAAACTTTCCAAGATTCAGCTGTGAGAGTTACTGTGTAACCCTCGTCACCCAACTTTCCTGTAGAAATCAGATTCCTCTTCAGGATGGGTACATGCATGACATCCTTCAACACCCATGTGTTGCCATTCTACAATTTCAGTTGCACTTTTCCTTTGCCAATAATTTGACAAGGCTTATCATCCCCTAAATAAACTTTTCCAAAATCTCCATGGACATAATCATTGAAAAATTCTCTATTTGGGGTTGCATGAAGAGAAGCACCAGAATCTAAAACCCATGATTCTACTTGACTATCCAAAGAAAATATAAGAGCATCCTGTGCAACAATACTTGTAACATTTGCTTCCTTATTACCTTCATGCTGATTTTCTTTATTATCCTTCAACCAATAGTCTTTCTTTACATGTCCTTTCTTTCCACAATTCCAGTAGGTTATACCTCCATTTCTGGATTTGGATCTCCTTCCCATCTTTGACCTTGATTTCCTTTACTTGCCCTTCTCTCTTTGCCTTCCCCTACTTTTAATACTTAAAGCATTACCTGATGTTTCCCCTATGCTTTTCCTATGAATTTCATCATTCAAGATTACACTAATAACATCATCAACTTTCAAAATATTTGAAGCAGATGGAGTATTGCTAACTGCCATTACCAAGCTATGCCAACTTTTAGGTAAAGAGCATAAGATTAAGAGAACCTTAATTTCATCATCAAAAACTATTTTGACTAAATTTAACTCATTTACAATTTCATGGAAATCATTAAGATGAATATATATAGATCCACCTTCCTGCATTTGCAAACTAAATAATTGCTTCATAAGATATACCTTATTTGAAGCTAAGGGTTTTTCATATAAGTTTTCCAGAGTATCCATTAACTCTACTATTGTCTTTTCCTAGGATAAGTTAGAAATCATAGAAGATGCCAGGCTCAACCTTATAGATCCAAGATCCTTTCTATCAAGAACATTCCATTCTTCATCTTGCATATCTGTGGGCTTGCTTGCAACCCCACCCAATGGTAACTATAGATCTTTCTGATATAAATAATCTTCAATCTGCATCCTCCATAATTGATAATTCTTGCCATTGAATTTCTCCATTCTTAGTTTACTTTCTTCTGCCATTGCTTTTCTCTCACTCAAACAGAAACCCCTGTGAGTGAACCTCTAATCAACAAACACTAACCCGTTCTACCACTTGTTAGTGAACCTAGCTCTGATACCAACTGTTAGGATCTTGGGAGTACAATTGATTACCTTTTATATATAAGCAACTAAACATAGAATTGAACCAGAAGTACTAAGTAACTAGAAACCAAAAATATCAAAGAATAGGAGAAACAATACAATCTTGTATTAAAATCTTCCAGAATATAATGAAGACATCTCACTCTTCCACACCTCTTGGGTGTATAGTATTTCTCTCAAGAGTTCTCTCTTTCTCTCAATTACAATCAACTCAATAACCGAGTTGTTACTCCCTAGCTTTAGCTGATCTCCTTGATCTTGCACCTTGCAGATCTAATTGACCTTGCTTACTTTCTTTCTTATGGATTGGAGAGATTTTAAATAAAGTTCACTAGTAATTTCATTGGTGTGTGTGAAAAAATCATGCATGTGATGCATAAACATATAAATAATTTTGTGTGTAAAATGAAAGTATAAGATGGTTTCTAATAGTTGAATAAGATAAATGAATAGCTGGTGTTGCAATTTCTATTTTTCACTACACAAAATATGAGGAGTATTAAGTCAATAAGGAAAGCCTATCATATATTTTAGTGAGAAGTTAAATTATGTGAAGCAAAAATATTTAGTTTAATTTCAATAACTATATGTAAATATGTAAGCACAAAGGAAATGGAGACATTATTTTTTTCCCTATAAAGTGTGTATTGTATATAAAAAATTAGGCATTGGTGTTCATTAGTATCTAAAGTAAGTTGAATCAAATACATAGAAGTGGGTTAAATTGATACATAATTATTCATTTTTTTAGAATAATATGAGTGGAGAGTAAAATGGATTAGTATATGTACCAACCTCAATATTTATTTTATATAATGAAATGAGAGTGGAAATCAAAGGATTTCATATTATGAAATAAAAACATGAAATTGATGAATAATTTAATGAATAATGGAAAGAATGAATAATGGAAAGAATGTATATAACGAGTCGGTAGTGCTATATATATATATATATATATATATATATATATATACATATACATATACATACATATATATATATAAACACATTGTAATATTACATATTTTTTTTAGGAAGGATTGTTATTTCAAGAAGTGTAATTATGTATTTGAATAAGTTTAATATACATATATATATATATATATATATATATATATATATATATATATATATATATATATATATATATATATATATATATATATATATATATAAGGAAAATCATAGTATAGGTTTGGTAGGTCATTTTGGTTATGAAAAAATATTAGCACAAGTAGAGAAATATTATGTTTCACTTCAAATGAGTTTTGATGTGAAAAAATATGTTTAAGAGTGTAAAATTTGCTAACTAGTCAAAGGGATAAATTGAAATGCAAGGTTATATCAACCACTTCCTATTTTATAAATAAAATTAGAGGATATAAGTATGTATTTTGTTATAGATATACATAAAACATGGAGATGAAATGATTCCAAATTTTTATTATAGAAATATTTTCAAAGATGGTAAATTATATGTTTCTTACAATAAGACTAGTGATGTAACACAAATTTTTAACTTGTTTTTCAAGGATATTGTGAGGTTGCATGTTTTTTCACATAATATAGTATCATAAAAAGATGTGAAATTTTGTGTACATTTATGTCTCATGTTTTTGAATAAGTTGAACATAAATTTAAATTTTAGTTTTGTGTATCCTGCTCAGACAGATGGATAGGTATAGGTAGCAACTACAATTTTAGTCATATTTTGAGATGTTTAGTTCAAGGAAAGTTAGGAACATGTGATAATATTCATTTACAAGATAAGTTTGCATATAAACATTTAGTAAATAATAGTAAAGCAAATGCCCCATTACATGTTATTTAATGGTCAAGTCCATGAGGATATGTGAATCTACATGACATCAAAAGTGAGCTAAGAAAATGTGTTGAAGTGGAGGATTTTACAAAGCATACGTGAGAAGTCCATAAGCAAGTGCATTAATTGTGGGATAAAATAAATGTATAGGGAAAAAAATTCATAGACAGAAGTTAAAATAACTAGGCTATTAGGTTGGAGACTCCTGTAGAAATATAAATTTCTAAAATCCTCTTCTTATAAGTTAAAATGAACAAAGATTGGTTTGTGTAGATTATTGATTTTTTTTTTTAAGAATTCATATGAAATAGAGTTACCTTAAGGGATTAATACATTTATTATTTTCAATGTGGATGATTTACATCCATATTATGAAGGATTGGGTAGTGAAAGAGAAAATAAGGAATTTTGAGGAAACAAATTGGAGATATCATATTCATGAAAAGGATCACAATGAAGTGGCTCAAATGATTAACATGCCAATTATAAGGACTATGTGTATAAAGTAACATAAAAAATTATGTTATAAGTGGAAAGGTTGATGAATATAATATGTGACATGGATAAGCAAATAATAATTTTAGAAACAAGGAATTTCATTATCATAACTATTATAAGGTGCATGAGTGTAAACTCACATTTATTTTTTACCCATCACGTATAATACAAGAGCCTTTGAGTTCATGTGTAATCTTGCATCAACTAAAAATATAATGGTTTAGGAAACTTTTTAAGTGATGATTTTCACAAGTTTCTTATTATGTATATATTATTATTTTTAATTTTGCACAAGTGCATAAATATTATATTGTATTTTAAAGTAGCCTATAAGTGCTTATATACATGCAATTTTATATGTGCCTATTTTTAAGTGTATTTATGATTATTATTTTTGTATAAATAAGCTTTCAAAGATTTGTGCAATGCAATAAATAATGTTAACCTTTATTTCAAGTGTAGTCTTGTGGTGATTTTTTAATAACTTCCATAGGTTTGCAATATTTTATTTAGAATAATATAATATGTTTTGGGTAATTTTAGAGTTTTTTTCTTAGATATAGAAGCAATAGATTTGATGAGATTACCTAGCAGAGTTTTTTCTTCATTATGTAAGTTATAATGAGTTACAAGTCATTTTGGGTGTGTGTGGTTAATATATGATAATTTTCATGAGTGAACATGATGTATACAATGTAAGGGTTTCTAACACATTTGTTGGTTTTAATTTCTTGTGAATTTGTTCAAATATCTTCTTGCACACTTGGTTTAGGTGCATATATCCTTGTCATGTGTTATTAGATGAGTGGCTTCTTATTGTTTAGAATTTTAATTTCAGAATTCAATGGAAGTTGATATGGATTCATTTAATATCTCTTGTGATTATTATGATTCCACTTTTCATTATATATTTTTTGTTATGACATTGATATTATGTTGTTAAACTAATTATTAGTTGTTATTTTAGCTAGATTATTTGTGGTACTGATTGTAGTAGTGTTGGGATACACACTTAATTCTATGATTAATTATTTTATGGACTTGTTACTATTATTGATGATATTATAAAGATGTATTAATTATCGATTATCGACATGATGTGATTGATGTCCTTTTTGGTGGTTGCAGTTTTTATCTATGAGCTAGGCAAATGTTGGAGGGTGTACTCCCAAAATTGAGTGAATTTTGAGCACATCAACATGTCTAATAGGTATACTTGTTTATTTCATGTTGTCCTTCAGACACCTTTATTGATTTTTATGTTTATCGACTGTGGTCCTTGTACTTGTTATTACTACTATACTTTGTTGGATATTATTATTTCTCATTATTTACCATTATATTCTATTAAATGTTTTATCAACCATAGTCTTTATTTCATGTGTACATATCTATTTTATTTTCTCTCCTACATTGACTTATGATTCTTCTGCATCCATTCATCAATGTTATTGACCTACATAGATAACTACCTAGACCTACCTGGACCTAACACCCCCTTGGGAATCTTTGTCACCCTACCCCCTTATTATACCCATTTGACCTAGCTAAACCTTAGACTAAGGTGGTGGATTGCATTTTGATGACTTGAATTAGTATTAAACCTAGTTTGATTTGATGATTTTAAAATGCTATGATGTTGACCTAGATAGATGGTGTATTGGGAGATGTATTAGCCCCATTTAATGAGATAGGTGACATAATAGGTGGGGGATATAATGTTAATCCTTGAAGTTGATGTCTAAATATGAGGGTTAAGTTTAATCTCCTTTTCTATTGGTTGGAGGGTTGGTTAACCATCAAGTCTTCTAGACTCACCATTAATGGCAAGGTTGGCAAGGGATTGACTTGGGAAACAAATGTGTTTCTCTCTTCTCCCATTTCAATGTGGAATTGAATTAGGTATGGGGAAAGTGGATGGAAATGATGGGATTTAAGATGGCATATAGAATTGTTAGGAACATGGAAAGTTGGGAAAGAAAACAATGGAAAATCTCAGTTGGTTTTAATGGTAGCCATGACAGTTTGGAAAACACACAGTGGTGCTTGGAAGTTTTAGAGGTTTTTATATTCTAGCTTTTTGGGAATTTTATGTGTTTTAAAGTAAGTATTTTGGTTTCTAGTTTTGTTTTATTGATTATGATTAAATGTAAATAATTTTAAGACATTGCTTTTACATCTAGAAGTCTTAGGACTTTTAGGTGCATATGCAGACCCCATATAAAGATATATAGATATATCATTGCATATAAACTTGTAATTGATATATATATATATATATATACATATATATATATATATATACATATATATATATATATACATATATATATATATATATATACATACATATATATATATATATATATATATGACTAGTTTGAATCCTTGATTTTATTTTATGACTCATATTTGCATGTGTGTTTTCATTTGTTTACTTGTCATATGAATGACCATGGAATTATGTGGGATTTTGGTTGAATCCAAATATACACCAATTTATGTGGTTTAAGACAGTTAACTTTTCAATGGGTGGCATCTGCATGAATAATCTTGAAGAATATTTTTGTGTTGATTATGTTTTATTAAACAAAGGTGACTATGTTTCATATGTATAAATGACTGTGTTACTATAAAGGTAAATGAGTTTGTTATTATAGACACTTTATGTTATATTGGTAACTATGTTTTTATAAAACAATAACCATGTGTTCTTTTTCTTTGTGACTATGTTTTTTAATAAAGGATAGCTATGTTGTTTAATGGGTTTGCATTTTCTATATGTAAGTAACTGCGTTTTAAGTAAATAATCGATGGTGTTTTATTTCAATATTGTCTAGTTTTATAATGATTGGGTCCTATTCATATAATGACTATGTTGTTT
>JARHVA010006360.1:800000-870000 GCA_037957365.1 Torreya grandis
GGAACACTCATAAGCAAAAACACAAAAGGAGTATAAATTACATAGAAAGTGTCATGTGTCTTCAGTAGGTGCTACGAAACCCACCAAGTGTTTTCCTTTGGTGTCTCCTAAAGTAACAAGAAGGTTTTCAAGGAATTGGTTAAGTGTTATCTTCCATTTAAGAGAAGGGAGCATCCGGCAATTTGTTGTAGCCAATGAACTGCCAGAAGACAAAGCATTTCAAAATCTAAGGAATATCTTTGGTTAGACATTTCCAGTTTAGTTAGATTTCAATTGGGCCTTTAGATTGGGAATAAGCATACAATTCAGAGTGAATCCAAGGCTATAAATTAGGGTGCAAAGATCACCAGAATGATCATCATCAGATACCAGAGAGAATTTTGTGAGAGAATTATTGTCAAGAGTTTTAGACTTTCTAGAGCTGTGATTAGGAATGTCATTTGCCTTTGTTCCATTTTCTTGAGTTGGAAAGTTTATATAACTATGTGTGTTTCTTTGCCTCTTATGTGACTAGAAAATTTAAATAAGAAGATTGAACCCTGTGCCTTTGTTGACATTTTTTGTATCACTACAAAAGCAGTCTATACTGTGAGCCTCTATTTCTATTATTTACATCTTTTACATTGATCATGCACTTATTTTCTCTTAAATGTAAATGAATCTTACATATATTCTCACTGTGCTCAGGATTAAGATCGAATTACATTTAGGCGCATCACCATAGTTAGATTTTCTTTCTTACATTTGTGTTTCTATTAAAATTCCTATCCTTTTTCCCAGTATACACTTGATATAAAGAAGAGACCAGCTTCTTAAAAATATGGAGTTTGTTTCGAGTCACAAGTCCCACATCTTGAAACTTCCCATTGTTGGTGTTAGAACAAGCACAATTTTAAACATAAACAATTTTTGGCATGCCCGATGGGACCAATCTTGAAGTTTCTTTGAAGATTGTATGAACCAGAGAGCTACAAAGAGTCATAGCTATGGACCAGTAACTAGATCACAATCTGCTATAAATCCAGGTATTATTCTACCACCTTTGGTAACTAGTCCAAGAAGAAGAGTAAACCAGTTTATACCAATAACAAGATCAAATATGGGAGCCCCTATACCCCCAAGAAATTATGCAAGTTGGAACACTGGTAGTCCATTGATTCTCCCAATACCACTAGCCACTTGGGACCCTATCTTAGTGAATGCCCTAAAAGTTCTACCCAAATTTAGTGGGCAAGACTTTAAAACACCTGAAGAACATCTACAAGATGTATTAGATGTTTGTGCTATACATGTTGTCACACAACAAAATGTGGCCATAAGACTATTAGCAACATCTTTTAAAGGGAAGGCTCTAGAATGGTATCGGTCTCTTACCCCAAATACCATCTCTACATGGGATCAGCTCAGAGATCTTTTCTTTGAAAGATTCAAAGAGAAGGGTGATAAGTCTTCTTTATTACAACAATTAATTACTATTCAAAGGGCACCACAAGAAGCCATGACTGACTTCAATTCTAGTTTTTAAAAGACTTGGGAAAGAATCCCTACTACAGCTAGACCATTACCAGGTATGGCTATAGTAATTTATCTTAAGGCTTTGAATTTAAATATATCTGTTATGATTCAGTCACTTGGAGGACACACTTTGCCTGAGGCTTATGACTATGCGGTCAGAGCTGAGAATAATTTAATAGATGCTAGAAAATCACCCGCAAAGCCTCCCATGCCATGTTCCTAGAAATTTCCTTACCATTACCTCAAGAAGCCCCTAAATCTATAACCCCACCTGTGTCTATGTACACATATCCTCAACCACCTGCTAAAGAAATTGTTCGCACTCAGTCATCTGAGCTTGATGATATCAAGAATATCTTGAGGACATTTTCTAATGAGCTGATTAATATAAAAAGACAACATAATACTTTCCCTAGGCCTCCATATCAAGGTTATTAAGGAAATAGATTTTCTTTTCAACCAAACCAATACCAGGGTCCTCTGAGACAAAATAACCCTTAGCCAACAAACCAATTAGTTGCAGTCCCCACACCCTCACAAACTATTCCTCCCAATTCAAATAGCCAGATTGTTCCAGGGCAAAATAAATATGAAGATTAAACTAATGCCTGGTGTTTTCCTTACAATAATGCTCATACATCTAGAGATTGTCCTATGGGTAATCTGTAACAAAAGGTGGCAAAACAAAGAAGAATGGATGGATAGTTTGCAAGTTCTAGTGACAATCAATCCTATCAATCTTCTGGTATGCAAAATTTAGTCTTAGTGGCTGAGATGCAAGGGATGTCCTTACAAAAAGAGGAATAAATAGCCTAGGAACATGCTTTGTTCTCATGGGTTGAAGATGAAGAATCAGTTTTCTTGAACGAAGCATCTACCTCTAAGAAACCAGTGGTGCAATCTGATTATTACACTAGATCAAAGAAAAGAATGGTGGAACAGCTTGAGGTTATAAATAGTCAAGTCATGGAGAATCCTCCATTTCAAGGATAGAGAAACACAACTGTCAGATAAGAAGTGCCTCAGCTGGTGCAGAATCAAGTGATTCGTGCACAAATTCAAGAAAAAACAAGATATCCTTATTCTCAAAGAACTCAAACTCTAGGACCAATAAATGTGGCAGATCAATTGAAGAAGACTCCAGAACAAGTATCAATATGGGATATATTGGCTATTCCTAAATACAAGATGCTACTACAAGAAGCTCTACAAGGCCAATCAGTGCCCAAATGTACTATTATCAAAGAAGGACCTGCTGAAAAAGAAAAGCTCAAAGATATGATTCATCTGCAGACAACATCCCTAGTGAATAATGCATCAGAGGTAAGCAAATCCAAACTGGATCCCTTCTATTTAACTTTGATAGTGGGTAAGAAACTACTGCATAATGCAATGATTGATTCAGGGGCTACTACTACAGTAATGCCCAAGTAGATAGCTGATGCTTTAGAAATTAAGTATGAACCACTCACTAAAGGAGTCATGCAGCTAGATGGCAAAGAAGTACAAACAATAGGGAGAATTAAATGACTCCAATTACAATTATATGCTTGTCCCAACATAATTGTAAATCAAGATGTAGTGGTGATAGATATACCTCCTATTTTTGGCTTATGTTTATCAAGAGACATTACAGCCAAGATAGGAGGATATATGTCCCTTGATTTGTCTCACCTCATCTTAAGAACCAAATATGGTTCAAAGATGAAGATATTATCTGAGCCATTATATAAGGATCATATCACCAATGAACCAACTACAAAGTTAGAGGCAGCTCATGCTATGATGAATAAATAAGAAAGGGTTTTTATTGAGGAGCTAGGTGAATGGACTGGACATAATCAAGAAGAAGAAAATTATCATTTATTAGCTATGATGCAAAGTGACCCATATAGAAATTACGATTCTATTGGTCTGGGCACTTATGTTATACTTAATAAAGAATATAAAATGCCAAATGTTCTAGAGGAAGAAAAGTCAAAATATACCTCTTCTATTAATCCTTGGGTCTCTCAACATGAATTCCAAATTCTGAGTGAGAAGTCACAAGCGTATGCCTTAATCTCTGATGAAGAAGAAATAATTTATGATTTTCTTCTTAATTTTCAAGATGATGTGGAGGAGTCTAGACATTTCCTTGATCATGATTTGAATGATTTGTTTGAAATCATTGGGTCAGGTTATACTATTTTTTAGGGAAGCTATGAACCGGTTGCAGATGAACAAAACAACATTGAGACTCAATTACATGTGCAAAATTATTGCAAACTTTTAGAATTATCCTTTCAAGAGGTTGGTAATTTTGAAGTTATTAAAGAGGATGATCATGCAATAGAACCTAAGTTTAAGGCAGAAGTAGATGAGTCAATAAGTGATCTATATCAAAGAGCTTCTGTTGATGAGCAAATAATCATTAATTTCTTGATAAGACATGCTAATATCAAGAACCAATACTCGACAAGCTTCTAAGGACAAGAAGAGCTTATGTATGTTGGAATCATGTTTGATTTAGACTCACTCGAATGCAGGCAAATCAATGTGGCATACACAGAGAGCAAGTCATCTGAGTTACATCCAATTCAACCACTTATCCGGCAACATAAGTCATCTTGTCATGAAGGAGACTTTAGAAATTCTTCTTTTGATCCAAGAGAGAGATTAAGATACTATGTATTATAGTTAGATAGTTTCCACTTTCCGTATTGCTTTATTTTCCCATTTTTGTTTTCTCGCTTTTCTTTTAAATAAGTGTTCTTTGAACACGTAGTCAGTAGCTCAGAATTTTCAAAATTTAAAAAATTCTCCAATACATTGAATGTCTCCCAAATCTTTAGAAATCCCCAAGGTACCTTGCACTACTACTTGCATAACGTGTCTACCTGGCTATCCCATAAAGATTGAATAAGATTTGCTAAAGGTTATCTAAGTTTAATGCCATTTTGAGACTTGATAGGTCAATAAATACCTCTTAGCAAGAGTTAAAGCTTAAAAGTTCTCAAAAATTCCTACATCTATGAGAAAATATCCTGCTACTTGCATTTTTTAGTGCTTAGTAAAATTGCTTCAGCGAATTTTTTTTTGTTTTGCAAAAGCTCATATCAGCTATCACGAAAAAGATACAGAAGATGGAAGGGGCACAATCTTCACAATAAGGAGTTGGGATGTATGAATCCCTTGATAAGTTTCTTGTAAGTAAGTCGTATGCTTTAGCTCCTGCACAACCATTGAAGACCTATCCATAGACCAAGATTCCTGAAGTTGGTCAAGCAAGTGACCCAAGGAAAATAAAAGATTTTGTAGATGGCGTCATGGACCCAATTCTTCAGAGAGATAGTAGAAAAAATCTTAGAGAAGGGGCACATCAAAGGTGCCTAGAGAGGGCCAGAGTAGATCAATATGAAACATTTTCTATGAGATATGGACTTCACAACTGGCACAATTCATTATCCCAGCTGTGTATCCATGCCTTGACCTAGTCGAATTATGTGCAGACTTGTTCCATGCACCCTCATGCACCATTCACGGTGAAAATCACACTTCAAGCTATCAAGGATATGTTAGCCCTATATCATGATAGTATAGCTACATTTCCCACTATTTCTAAAATGCAAATAATGTGGGCGAAGATCAATACTCAATCAAGGTTCTTGAGATCTGAATTACAAATGGGCGATGATGACACTATGGTGCCCACACTCCCTATAACAAGAGCCCAATTCACACAAGCTAGCCAAGATTCACTGTCTATGATGGATTTCATCTTTGGCATGAAAGATGATATGGTAGTTTATGCAAAACAAATGGCTATCCTCTTTAGGCTGAAGACCGTGGACAAAACTCAGGAGTATAGGCTTGACTTTTCTAAACAAATTACTTTCTCAATGGTGGAACAACTGGCCCATTTCAAATCGAAAGGGGTTTTTAGGTACTCTTCTTATTTTTTTCACCTCATGTTGTTTCAGAACTCTGACCTCTTTGCCCAACATATGTATCTTGATATGTATGACCCAATTTTTGATCTCCAAAGGACCATTCCTGTGTCTACATGGACACATATTTTGTCAAAGACTAGTGACCCATATGAATTCAGGGAGTTATTTGTTACCCCTAATTTTTGTCATCTCAACCCCGAACCAGTTATGAATAGATCAGCCAGATGCCCAATTCCTTGTGATTTCTATTTTGGATCCCACCATACGATTATAAGAGTCCATGGTTTTTATGGGGAACCAATATTGCTACCTAAGATTTTGACTCTTAGGTTAGCATTCCTAGAGGTCACCAAACAGGTATCCACAGTTGACAATGAATATGGCTCTAGAAAGAGGAAGAGGAAAATGTATGACCTTCCATGGATAATAACCAGCATGCTATTGGAAGCCAGAGATGCTGAGATTCTACTGCTTAGAAAATTGGCCTTTTTGGGTTTCCTTCTAATAGAGGACAAATGGGTTTATGACCCAAATGATTTCATAGCTTCCTGGATAAGGAATAACAGAGTCACAACCAGAATTGCACATGAGGGCCACCTTTTCTGGGAAACTAGGAAAAATCCTAGAGAAGATGCTCCTATATTTTATGTTGAGTTAACAGACTTGCCCCTTCCACAAAACAAACCCTTGGAAACATTCTACGTTAAGCAGAGGGATTATGATCCTAAAGTTAGAATGACTTCTAGCTTAAGAAGGACATTAAAGAATAAGGATTGGGATGCTGAGAAAATAGAATCCTATTGGAAATATAGGCAAAAAATTTGTCAAACAACCCATTCTTTTGGGAATTTAGACATAGATGAGAGATGGGAAGAACTATGGGATGAGTGCCATCTCTCCCCTATATCTATCCTAGAGACAAGTAATTTGCTGACACTGGGTGTAGAGCAGGAAGTTAGGGCTGGATCAAGCCAAGAGTCACAAGCCTCAAAACAAATTGTAGCTACAGTAACTATATCAGTTTGGCCCCAATCTATCAGTATCATGGAAAATCAAAAGAGTGTGGTGCCTTCACCACCACAAGCTTCCCCATTAGCAATGGTTATAGATATTCCCAGTTCTTTATAAGCAGTAGATATGGAAGGGAAAAGAACACAACCAAAAGAAGAGACACCCAAGAAACAAAAGAGGGTGTAGTTTTAGTTTGGTTCAGAAGAGGAGACGAACAACCCATAGTGTGAATTACAGAGTACTGTAATTGCTCCTCAAGTAAATATTATTCCTCTTTCTCCTTCTCAGTCTATTTCTTCTCCTGTTGGCATGATGATTTCATCTAGCCAGTTGACATCCCTTGCCACTTCTACCATTCCCATTTCTCAATTCACCCCATCTATGCCACCTCAAGCTTTAACGTTACCTCACTTCTCCCCCTCTATTCCCAAGAAACTTTCCCCTCAAATTGCACATAGCCAAAAATTGGCTATTCAATATGGTTTACCATAGGGACATCCTTTTACAGGTGGGCATATTGCCTCTCCTTCTACCTTCTAGACCCAAGCGGATGCTACTAGGAAGGCAAGGGAAGCTTGAAGAGAGAAAAAGAAGATCAAGAAAAATAAAGCATTGGCTACACCCCATCTGTGGTCACAATTTGACCCCATCTAGCAGCAATTGATGGTGACTCATTTGTCACAAAATGTAATATAGCCAACTGAGTAGATGTAGCCAGAGGATTACATGATGAATGTAGTGGCCATTGACATGTCCCTCTTCAGGCCACAAGACAAAATTGATTTGCTGACCGAATCCACTTCTACAGTTACTAAAGACTACTTGAAGACATCAAGGAGGCTACAAAAGATGAAAGCTGATCTAGCCAAGGAAACGACAAACTATAACAATTTGACCTCAGAGATCAATAGAGAAGACAATGAAATAGAGAATCTGAATAAATAGTTTCAAGATACTATTTCTCTTCAGACTCACCAGGTAGTTTAGGCCCAAAATGATTCTTTAAAAGTAGGGCTCACACAATTAAAGGATGTAGTGATGACCCTAAGGTGCGAAAAATCAGCGTTGTAAGGAAAATGCGAGGAATACCTATTGCAAGTTACCTGATTGCAATAAAATTTGTTGGTCGAACAAAATAATACTATGGTCATACAAGCCCAATTTCAAGTAGAGCAACAGAGAGCAGCATAATTGACACTGGAGCTGGCCAATAGGCCAAGGAATGTTAGAGTGTTAAGTTTGGTGAAGGAGCTATATGAATCCATGTGGAAGAGAATCTCTTCAGAGATTATTCAACTCAGGCCTTCTCTCACCTTCCTGCTAAATGCATAAAAATTGTGCTAAAAGGTGGAGAGTTCAGTTGTAAACACTCTGGCTATAGTCTCTAGGAGAGTAATGGACTCAGAAACGTTGCTGCAAAAGTTTTATGATGCAATCGATGCAATGTTGTCAGCAGCAGGAATTGAGAACAAAATGGTTTCTGTTAAGCGAGTAAATGAAGTTCTTAATTTTAATTCTGTAGCCATCAGTTGCAGAGAGCTTCTAGATGTCATGAAGGAAGGAATCAATGAAATGAAACAAAATGTTGAAGATCTAGTAAAATTAGGTCTTCCTTCTCCATTTTCTGATGATAACACTATGCTGATGGTAGATGAAATTGAACCTTTGTTGTTAGCCAAATAGAATGATCAAATAATTTTTTAGGATCTAAGGGATGATTCATCAGTCCCTAAAGTAGAAGCTGTCTTGGTTCATGTTTCCCAGCTTGAATTCAAATTGAAGGCTACAGTTCAAATTTTGCAGAATATTTCACACAAGGATATTATTAACCTTGATTTAGCCTTTAATGAATTGTAGAATAAGCAAGGGTTATCTAATGATGAGTGGCTTGCCTACCAAATAGCATTGTTGAAGCTATAATTTTGAAATTTTGATCTAGTGGGAGTTGTGGTTTCTTTTTGAGTAGGCTCAAAAGTCCTTAGGGTCACCAATAACTGTAGAGTAAAGATTTACTCTATGTTTCATTCTATTTTTCAGTTACGCGCCACAAAATTTTGTTCCCACATACTTTGATCTGACATAGTGAAGTTTTGAAATAGAGCGCAGGTGCTAATTTTCCTTTTGATTCATTTTTTTCTAAGTGTCGAAGTCAAGCGGAAGCTGCCAAGTGTCATCATCCGAGGCACTTTTCATAATTTTAGTAAGGCTGCAAAGATTGCCACGTACCTCATAAAAACTCAGCAGAGTGTGACAAGTGTCAACATCCATGTTTCATATCAGCATCCACATTTTAATCATTTCATATTGGCATCCACATTCCAAATCTCTTTTCAGTGAAAGGTTTCAAAATCTAAGTATCAGGATCAGGTGAAAAGCACCAAGTGGCAATCACAGAAGGTCTCAATTTTGCTTTTCTAAAAGTGATAGAAGATTCCACGTATCCTAATAGAGAGAGTGGAAGCCACCACATGTTGAGATCTGAGTTATCTTCATTTTGCTTCACTGATGTAGCAAAGACTGTGGTGGGTCTCAATTTTTGTCTCTAAACTAAGCAGAAGTTGGTGGGTGTCATTGTCCATGTAAATATAAAATGAGACCCAATTGTTTCTATGATATAAATAGAATAAAGCAGAGACGGCCACATGTCACCTTTTGCATGTTTCTAAAAAAGGTAGCTAAAAGAAGCAAAGACAACCACGTAACCCCAGATAAGTAAAGCAGAGATTACCACGTGTCCTTTGACGAAGCAGTGGAGATTAACACCTATCCCTATGCCCCTTTTAAAGTTATTCAGGTAATAAATGATGTGGGTCTTATTTATGTTAAGTTTTAAAAGTTTTGAGGAAGTGGATTGCGATAGGTGTCAAAGGCGGAACAGTCATAATCAAAGACACAAAAAGAGTATAAACTACATGGAAAGTGCCGCGTGTCTTTAGTAGGTGCTATGGAACCCACCAAGTGTCATCCTTTGATGTCTCCTAAAGTAACAAGAAGGTTTTCAAGGAATTGGCTAAGTGTTATCTTCCGTTTAAGAGAAGGGAGCATCCAACAATTTGTTTTAGCCAATGAATTGCTAGAAGATAAAGCATTTTAGAATATAAGGAATATCTTTGGTTAGGCATTTCCAGTTTGGTTAGATTTCAGTTGGGCCATTAGATTGGGAACAAGTAGACAATTTGGAGTGAATCTAAGGCTATAAATAAGGGTGTAGAGATCACCAGAAGGATCATCATCAGATACCAAAGAGAATTTTTTGAGAGAATTATTGTCAAGAGTTTTAGACTTTCTAGAGCTGTGATTAGGAATGTCATTTGCCTTTGTTCCATTTTCTTGAGTTGGAAAGTTTATATAACTATGTGTGT
The DNA here is from genome assembly GCA_037957365.1 of Torreya grandis. Lineage (NCBI taxonomy): Eukaryota > Viridiplantae > Streptophyta > Pinopsida > Cupressales > Taxaceae > Torreya > Torreya grandis. The sequence continues at coordinate 809,821 of JARHVA010006360.1, forward strand.
TTTTGTGCCTCTTATGTGACTGGAAAATTTAAATAAGAAGATTGAACCCTATGCCTTTGTTGACATTTTTTGTATCACTGCAAAAGTAGTCTATACCGTGAGCCTCTGTTTCTATTGTTTACATCTTTTACATTGATCATGCACTTGTTTTCTCTTAAATGTAAATGAATATTGCATATAGTCTCACTACACTCAAGACTCAGGTTGAATTACATTCAGGCACATCACCATAGTTATATTTTCTTTCTTGCATTTGTGTTTCTGTTAAAATTCCTATCATTTTTCCCAGTGTACACTTGATATAAAGAAGAGACCAGCTTCTTAAAAATATGGAGGTTGTTTCAAGTCGCAAGTCCCACATCTTGAAACTTCCCATTGTTGGTTTTAGAACAAGAGCAATTTTAAAAATCAACAAATACATATATGCATATGGATATATTAATCATTTCACCAATAGATAAACCTGGTTGTTAGTTCATAAGAACAACAAACTAAATCCTTCCTTCTAAACATGCATTTCAAACATGCCTAGTTGCATGTAAGGTATGCTTTCTTACATACATTTAAAATATATTATATATTAATTCATGTATGTTACATTTTTGCAATCTATAATTTAATGAGGTAACTCTTGCATTGTTTAATAATGAAATAACAGTTAGATCAATCTTATGATTTTATATTAGGCATAGATTATTCATTTCGTTAACTAAAGGAACCTATAGGAAACTATAATAATATTTTATAAAGATGATAAAAAAGTGATTATGTCACTTTACTTTACTTAATGAGACATAGTTGAATAACTAAAAATTATATGCTTGTTTTTTTCTTTCATGTCAAGTTGTATGTATCTCACTTCCCTATCGATAGTGAAACTTACCTTGCTACCTTGGTTTCCCAACCAAATTTTTTATAAAAGTTCCTTAAGTGGAACATTTTATTTAGGTTCCACTCATCTTAAAACATAGATGAACTTCATTTCTTGATGATGTTGAATTCCGTTCTTGAAAATTATTGTTCAACACTTGTTACTTTCTTTTATTCTATTTGGATTATAAATGTAATCCAAATACAATGATATATATTAGGCATGTGATTATGGAATATTGTATGAAATGAAATAAATTATTTTTTGGATTCACTTTTTACATAAGTTAATTTTCTTAAAACAAATATATAGTCTATATTTATTTGATTAAATGCCTTAAAATTCTTTTAATATCATATTGTTTATGCCAATCTAAATGGTTGTATGTTTTGTTATTTAATTGCTTATAAATTAGCAATGTTGAAATATAACTCTATTTTTTATTGTTATTAACATCTGTGATTGGTAAAACAAATGATGAATGAATAATAAAAGTAGTACGATGACCTTAAAGGTTGTAAGGCATTATGACCTAACTGGTAGCACTAGAGAGCCTTGTATTAAATATATTTCCTCTTTATGCTTTATTATATTCTACTATGTGAATGAATCAAATCTACATGTGATGAACTAGTTTTGGTTACTGATTATGTTACTTTTTTGAATTATGTAACATGTAATTTAATATAAACCTATGATTATCTTGAATGATAACTTAGGTAAAATAGAGTTATCCTTCCTAGTTAAAACATTATTTTAACTTAACCATCTTCAGATAGGATTGAAACCCATTGAGGAGAGTGAGATATTTACCTAGGGTTAAGGACCTAGAAATGTGTCTAACATGGAAGTACGAGTGACACATATGGAACTCAAGTCTTATTTGTGTGTGTATACATAGATAAACCCTAACCCCATTATCCTTATAATACATAACATGCTTCCCCATAACACCTTTTGTATGTGTTTACCTTTATCTAATTGCCTTAGTTCACCTCCTTTAGTTCTAGTTGCGCATACATAAGTGTGTTGAATGTTTATCATTATGTTAACAAGAAAATTAAGAGGGCCTAACATGTGTCCAAAATTTACTCTAATAAACAATTCTAATTTTTTTGGGTTTGTTTCATCTGGTATCAGAGTAATTTTTTGCTCTAGGGAACTCTAGGGATGAGTATTTTCCTTAACAATTATAATCTTCTAAATTATCACTTATGATTTTTTAGGATGGTTATAATGTGATCAAGAAGAGAAAACATCCATATGAATCTTTTGAATGTTAATTCAACTAGGGGTAGAGGTAGAGGATGAGGAAGGGGTCATCATGGTCATATCCCCATTCGTAACCTAAAATAATTACTCCTGAATAATGCTGACAACAATATAGAGGTACCCAATGCTAAACCAGTCAGTGGGATTCCAACCAATAAACATGAGGAGATCCTTAATGGAATCCTAAAATCCATTAACACTTTTTAAATAAATATTGATAACCAAGAACAAAGATTGAACAATCTTGAATGGATATCCCAAGAAGTACCCATGTTGGAAATGGGACAAGTGGAAGGACCTATAATTCAAGAACTACCTTTGACCACTATTGACCAAATCATCAAAGTGATAAAGAAGCTCCCACTGCATACCTTTTTAGGCAAATAATTAGGTGATGTAGTTGATTCTTATTTGGTACATTTTCAAAAGTACTTCAATTTTCATAATGTTCCTTCCAATATGAAAGTTAGAGTGGCTACCTATTAGCTAGTAGGATTTATAGCTTTATAATGGAACCACCTTTGTGATTTTGAGGGATATCAACCTTTAAACCTATCTAGGTCTATGTTTAGGACACAATTTTTTAAGAAGTCCCTAAATGCAAACTATAAAAAGTAAAAAAGCTATTGATTTTCAAATTTTGAAGCAAGATAACATGTTTGTTGCTAAGTATGAGAATAAGTTTCTAAATTTACTGCATTATGTGAACTATATGCATGATGAAGAAACAAGGATTATTAAGTTCAAACTTGGGCTTAAGGAAATACTGATGCATGATGTTAACATGAAAAATGCAAGAACTTTGGCTATAGCAATAAAATCAACCTATAGGGTTGAGGAAAAATAAAAGTCTCACCAAAAGACAAGATGAGTTCAATTCAAACAAGTAGCAGTCTAAAGCAAAAAATATTTCTCCCATGAATAATAAATCTATAAAATTTGATCATAATCATAGATTTTTAGGAGGTAATAAAAATTTCAACAAGTTTTGTATTCAAAACAAGAATTTTAAGTGCCATAGATCTTCTAAATCTGGTTCTTACAGGAAGGAACAACATCAAAATAACCAATGTGGACCTACCACAAGGGATAATACTATTCTAGTGGCATCTTCTAGACCAATTGTTTGCTAGGAATGTAATGAAAAACACTATAAAATGGAATTTCCTAATATAAAATTAGACTAAGCAATGAATCATAAGGTATATATTACTGTTGATAATCACAATACTAACTTACAAGCCACTCCAATTGAAACCTGAGGTACAATTGATGGTTTTCCTTTGACTATCTTGATTGATTCTAGTGAAATATATTGCTTTATTTCTCCTTTTGCTACCAAGAAATGTAATATTAAACCCATATTAATAAGATAAGGTTGGGAATTTGAAATTGATACTGGTAATAAAGTGCCTATTCTTGAGTACTTAGAACAAGCAAATTAGATCTTAGTGTTTTTAAGACCAAGATGGACCTTTTTATCAGGGCTTTAGGATCTTATGATCTCATACTTGGGATGGGTTGGTTTCATGAACATCAAGCCACACTTGATTGTGTGGGAAAAATGGTGTGATGTACCAATGACCTTGGCTGAATTATAGAATTACAAGGCATGCAAGGGTCTATAGGATTTAAAACACTTTCAACTTTACAACTGAAAAGAGATGTTAAGAACGACTGCAAGTTTTATTCAGTCCAATTATAAGAAATATCTAATGAAAAAGAGTTGGTACAGATAGATTTTCCTATTTTAAGGGAGTTTATGGATGTTTTTCTTAAAAAGTTACCTGTTTTACCACCCAAGTGAGAATTTGACTTCTCTATTGACATCATACTCATATTTGACCCTACTTCTAAAGCACCTTACTATATGAATGTGGATATTATATAAGAGTTGAAAGTTTAGCTACAAAAAATTTTATAGAATAAAATAATCTGGCTAAGTATGTCTCCTTGGGGTACTCTAGTGGTCTTTGTGAATAAGGATGGTACACTAAGGATTTGCATTGATTACCACATGTTAAATAAGGTAACAATAAAAAACCATTATCCTTTGCTTATAATTCATGACTTATTTGACCACATGAAGGGTGTTGTAGTCTTTTCAAATATTGACTTGATATTAGGGTACCATCAACTAAGAATCAAGGAAGATGACATATATAAAACTACCTAAGAACTTGTTATAGACACTATGAGTTTATGGTTCTGCCTTTTAGCTTAACCAATGCACCTACAACTTTCAAGAATCTTATGAACAACATATTTAGAGACTTTTTGGATAAGTTTGTGCTAGTTTTCCTTGATGACATTATTATTTATTCAAAAAATGAGGCTAATCATGATCAACACTTTCATCTAGTCTTGTAAAGACTAAGACAACATAAGCCTTATGTAAATCTATCCGAATGTGCATTCTATGATTCATAAATTCATTACTTAGGACATATTATTTATAAAGAAGGCATTGTTGTTGACCATGCTAAAATCAAGAATATTTAAGATTAGCCTACTCCTTTTAATGTACATGAAGTGCAAAGCTTCATGGGTTTGGTTGGTTTTTACCAAATTGTTTTTAGAACTTTTCTAGTGTGGCATATCCCATCACCTCCTTACAATGTAAAGGAAAGAAATTTGTATGGACTCCTCAGTGTGAGGAAACATTTAAAAAGATGGAAGGGATGCTTATAGAAACTCTTATTCTTATCATTTTAGACCTAAATGGTAAGTTTGAATTTTAGGTTGATGCTTATAAATAAGGATATGGAGGCATCTTGACTCAAGATGGTAAGGTTGTGGCTTATGAGTCATGAAAATTGAAAGATCATGAAAAGAACTATCCTACACATGACATGGAGCTTGCTGCCATTACTCATGAACTCAAATAATGGAAAATTTTTATGCTGGAAAAGCCTTTTCAAGTGAAATATGATCACCAAAGTCTTGAATATTTATTCTTTTAATAAGATTTGAATGCATGTCAACATAGGTGGCTAATTTTTTTGAGTAATTTTGACATGAATATATCATATGTCAAAGTCAAGGAGAATCATGTGGCTGATGCACTCAACAAATGCACATACATTTTTGCCTTGTCAATGTTACAAGGAAATTTCAAAAGTGTTGTTTTGGAACAACAACTTGATGATATATTCTACCATGATGTAAGAGCAGGTTTGGCTGATGAGCCTATAGCAAAAAGATTTACTAAATTTTTTATTGTAATAGATGGCCTGATAGGACATAAAGTCAAAATTTATGTACTCAATTTGAGTAAGTTGAGAAATTGTATGCTTATTAAATTGCATAAAAAACCTTATTATTCTCATCTAGGGGTCACAAAAATGATGCATGAGCTGAAAAAGCTCTATTTTGAGCCTAGAATGAAGCATGATGTCACTGAATTTATAGCAAAATATTTAGAATCCTAATTTATTAATAAATTAGGATTCAAAAATAGATTTTGATAGGCAACAGAGCTTTGAATATCTAAAGAGAACCCAACATAAATTTAGCATAAGAGATAAGGTTTTTCTAAACATTAGACCATAACAAAATTCTATTAAGTTTGGAAAGGCTTCTAAGTTAGCACCATGATTTGTTAGGCCTTTTGACATAGTGGAAAATATTATCCTTATTACTTACTGGCTAGCACTTCCTCCTTTTATTTCAAAGATTCATGATGTTTTTCATGTTGCTTCATATACCTGATTCATCTCATGTTTGGCATTAAACTCATTTATAGGTCAAGGAAGAGGAAAAGATCCAATTGGGTAGTGAGAATCCTAAACCATCATAATATTAAGCTATTTAATAGAGATACACAACATGTTTTGGTGTAGTGGGACCCTCTAAGCAAAAGGAGTGCTACTTGGGAAGATGCTCATATTTTGATTAAGTCACCAGGATCGATTCCTTCCAAGAGGGAGAGGATGTTACAATTCCACTTTTTTATTATATATACTATTGTTATGACATTGATATTATGTTGTTAAACTAGTTATTAGCTGGATTATCTATGTACTGATTGCAATAGTGTTGGGTTGTGTAGTTAATTTTGTGATTAATTATTGATGGATGTGTTACTATTGTTGATGATATTATAAATTTGTATTAATTATCAATTATCAACATGATGAGATTGATATCTTTTTTCGTGGTTTTAGATTTTATCTGTGAGATAGCTAGATTTTAGAGGTTTTACTTCAAGAACCAAGTGAATTCTAAGCATGTTAGCTTGTTCGATAGGTATACTTATTGATTTCATGTTGTCCTTAGAACACTTTGATTGGTCATTATGTTTTTCAATTGTGGTCCTTGTAATTTTTATTGTTATTTTACTTTGTTTAATATTGGTATTTGTTGTTATTTACCATTATATTCTATTATATATTTTTTCAATTGTAGTCTTTATTCTATGTGCACAACTTCATTCTATTTTTTTTGCCACACCAGCTTATGATTATTTTTCATCCCTTCATCAACATTAACCTATGAAAATAACTACCTACACCTACCTGGACCTAACCACCCCCTTTGGGAACCCTTGCCACCCTACCCTCTTGTTTTACCCCATCGACCTAGCTAAACATTAGTCTAAGGTGGTGGATTGTATTTCAATGACTTGACTTGGTATTAAACTTAATTAGATTCGTTGATTTTAAAATGCTATGACATCAACTTAGGTTAATGATGTATTGGGATATGTATTAAACTCATTTAATGAGGTAGGTGTCATAATTAGTGGGGGTTATAATGTTAATCCTTGAGGTTTATGTTTAAACATGAGGGTGAAGATTTAATATATTTTTTTATTAGTTGGTAGATTGGTTAACCTCTAAGTCTTCTAGACTCACCATTAATGGTGAGGTTGGTAAAGGATTGCCTTGGGGAAAGTGGATGGAAAGGATGGGAGTTTGGAAGATAGACAAAAGAGTTAGGAATATGGAAATTTGGTAGAAAAATTAGTGGAAAAGCTCAGGTGGTTTTAACAGTAGCCATGATAGTTTGGAAAATAAACATCAGTGCTTGAAAGTTTTAGAGTTTTTTATCTTCTAGGTTGTTATTATTTTTTTTGCATTTTCAAGTAAGTCTTTTAGTTTCTATTTTCATTTTGTTGACTGTGATTAAATGGAAATAATGCTAAGAGGCTGCTTAAATAGTTGTAAGACTTAGGACCCTCAGGTGCATACACAAACCCCATATAATGATATATCAACATATCATTCTTATAAACCTAAAATGATATATATGGAGATATGAATGGCTGGTTTAAATCCTTGATTTAGTTTTATGACTCATCTCTAAATGCATGTTTTCATTGGTTTACTTTTCATATGAGTGGCTGTGGAATTATGTGGGTTTTTGTTTGAATCCAAATATACACTAATTTATGTGGGTTAAGATAGTTATGTTTTTAATGGGTGGCATCTACATAAATAAGCTTGAATATTTTTTTTGTGTCAATTGCATTTTATTAAATAAAGGTGACTATGTTTCATATGTATAAATGATTTTGTTGTTATAAAGGTAAATGAGTTTTTTATTATATCAACTTAATGTTATATGGGTAATTGTGTTTTTATAAAATAATAATTGTGTTTTCCTTTTTTAGTGATTATGTTGCTTTATAAAGGGTAACTATGTTGTTTAATGGGGTTGCATTTTCTATATGTAAGTAATTGAGTTTCGAGCAAAGAATCAATAGTCTTTTATTTTAATATTATCTAGTTTTACAATGATTGGGTCATATTCATATAGCAATTATGTTGATTTAAAATGACTAAGTCTTTCCTTAAAAATGTTTGTGGTTATTAACAATGATACCCACATTCTTTTAGTTATGCCTTTGTTCTTTTATAATAGTCTATTCATTTATTAAAGAAGTCATGGTTATTTTTCCCAAAGTTTCATTGTGGTTGATATCCTTGTCTGGGTAAATCCATTACACATTTTGTGACTCAATATTTTATCAAAGGTTGAATGGGTTTTGTTTAGATTGTGTTCTTTTTAAGCTTGAGGATATAACTAGTTTTTATTATCATGGTATTTAGTTATATCATCTCATGCCATGTTTTTATTGTGTTATATATGCATCCATGTCTTGTTTAGGGTTATTAACATTTTGTAATCTTGGTTATCTGACTGTGTTCTATGCTATATCAACCTTCTAATCTTTTACTGTGTTATATTACACGATATATATGAACTATTGAATTTTGTGTTTTGTCTGTGTAAAGCTATTAATCCTTTTATTATCCTTGGCCTTTTATAATCATTGTTCATTTGAAATAACTTATGATATTCTTATTTAACTAATTTTTTTTCATGGGTTGATTGTGTTATTATTTTCTTCTATGTATTCAACTATACAGGAATTTCTTCTATGTATTCAACTATGTGTGTGTGTGTGTGTGTGTGTGTGTGTGTGTGTGTGTGTGTGTGTGTGTGTGTGTGTGTGTGTGTGTGTGTGTGTGTGTGTGTATCGTGTGGATTTGAAATACATTTATGTGACTGTGCTATCTTATTATGTCTAGATTATTGAATAGAATTTACTTTCTTTGCCATGGTATTAAATCTTGACCATGGAATTTTCTTTTATTAAGATATTATTATTATTGTGTTTGGCCTTGATTATTATTTTGGTTATGCTTATGTTTGAATTGGTTATATTGTTTCATTTTATAATTATGTTGTTTTATTTTATGGCTACATCATTTATCAATTGTGTTAGCCTTTACATTAAATATATATGGTATTCTTGTGATATGTGAGTGCTTTCATGAAGCTAACTTTGAGTTATGATCATAGCATCTTACAATGGTATGGATTTATTTTGATATTTTGACATACTCAATTTATGTTTTGGAATTAACTAGGTTTTATATGAGAAATTGAGATTCCTTCTTTTGGAGGCATGCCTATTTGATTATGATTGAGTTATATTCTTATTGGGCCCCTAATTAATTTAAGTATGGATCCATTCAAACTTGACAGACACTTTGATGTGAGATAATCACCTAGGATGATTTCTATTTTGATATCCTTTACGGTATCTAGATGAATCATTGCATACCTTGCACCAACTGGTAGGAGGCTAACTAATTCTATGATGAATTAGGCATCTTCAAAGAGTGGGATAATGTGGTGATCATAATGTAAAGGTCAAAAAGTAATGGATATGGTAGAATTATTGCTAAAACCTCTAGATCTACACCCAATATTGACCCTCCACCTTGGCATGAAGATGCTCCAAGTACTACAAAGTTGAGCTCAAACTAGTGAGTAGGCAGATGAAAATATGATGTAGTCAAGATCTATAGAATTGATTCTAGATAGTAGTAATTCTATTGCCTTTGAATCTAAGGATTAACGTGGACACCTTTAAGGCTCTACCTTGTAGCACCCAAGCTCGCCTATGAGCCACTAGGTTGTTTGGTAGTTTAGATGAGCGTTTACTCTATTTTTTCAATATGAACTATACCCTATATTTGAAGAATTAATTAAATGAAGATTAGATGTTTTAATACATGGTGTCTTTTGATCGAATGTCTTTCACCTCATTATTGAATTGTGTAATGTTTATAATAAGTATAATGGTTAGTTTAATATATGAATGTGGTGTTTAAATGAAGTTTTGGTTTAGAGAATTAATGATGTCTTTGTAATTTATGATGATTCTAACATATTATGATGGAATACTCTAACTATAGGAAATACCCCATGCCAAGAAATGATATCTATGACTAAGGCACTAACTTAATCATAAACCTTTGATCTAAAGTAATCCCCTTAAACCATAAAAGTGCCGAATGGTGCTAAGCCTATTAAGACAAAGATATATGCCCTTGAGATAATAGAGCCACCAAATATAAGATCGCACCCCTATGACTAGAATGAGCTCCCATAATAGGCTTTGCACCTATAAACCATTAGCCTAACCCATAAATAGTTTCTGCCAATGAACCTGTGAATGTCTTTGTTATAATGACCAAGTCTTATGAAGAATCTGTTATGCCATGACACAAATAGCCCAATGTAGGCCCTAGTTATTTCTATACTGTGCTTCAGGTGAGTGCATAAGTCTTGCACCTTATGTGAATTGATGCTGACATAGTTGAATGATAAATGTTGAGTGCTATGGGATTAGTCTATGTTTGTGCGTAGTTGTAACAATTATAGGATAGACTTAGATAACCAAATAAGCACTTGAAAAAGTAAATGAATTGAGACCCCAACTCTTTCTACAACTACTCCAGTAGTAAGGTGCACAGATAAAAGATACATTTTGGCTACCACTATCTATTTCACTAAGTGGGTCAAGGCAACACCAACCAAAAACTATAATACCACCATAGTTACAAGATTTCTATGGGAGAACATTATAAGTTTCTATGAATTTCCACTCAATTTAGCTAGAGATAGAGCCACATAATTCCTTAATGAAACTATGAAAATCATGCTATCCAAGTATTTGGTGGTGCACCACAAGACCACCCCAAAATTGAGGCATTCAACAAGATATTAGGAATGTGCCTTATAAAAATATATAATGTTGGCCATAAAGATTGGGATGATCAAGTTTTAGTAGTACTATGGGCATATCACACAACCTACAAGCACATGAAAAAGGCTACACCATTTCAATTGGTGGTTGGTGTTGAGGAAATTCTATCAATGGAGTTCTTGGTGTCATCTTTGTGCATTGCATGAATTAGTCATTTGGATGACCAAGAATCATTTAGTGCAAGGCTAAAATATTTGGAGCACTTGGATGAGGTATGCACCTAGGCAAGATGGAGCCAATAGATTGAGAAGGTGTGCTATAACTTGTGGCATGATAAATGTGTTAAGTGCAAGGTATTGTCTAAAGGAGCATTGGTCTTGCTCTATGACTCCAAGCACCTCAAATAGCTAGGAAAGATATAAATTAGGTGGATGGGCCCATATGTCATCCACATTATATTGAAAATTGGCACATGCAAATTATGCACATTTTTAGGTGAAATGATCCCTAGGCATTTCAACAATAATTGATTTAAACCTTATAGGCAATAAGATGGTACTTTCACCATCAAAACACCAAATTCCTAGTCACAAGTCAGTTGTGTTATGCTAACCAGAATGATGTTTGGTGCAAGCCAAACATTTCCTTTTATTTTATGTTATTGTTATTATAAAAAGAATAAGTGGCACTTTCATGCCCACACAAGAACTATTCTGGTACTTCCATCCATAAATCCAATCAAGTGAGTCGAGGATAGATTCTTTCCAAGTTTCTAAGGCTAGACACATATGTTTTTGGGTGTATAGAGTTTACCATACTTGTATTAAGTAATAATGAGAGATGCACCGAATGATAGTGTGCAAGATATAGAAAGAAGGTGCACAATATGATCATGTGCAAGAGATCAGAAGAGGCAAATAAATACTAGAAGACTAACACAAAGGATTTGTATAAGGTAGGACATACCAATGAAAAGAAATGAAAGTGTATAGAAATTGACTAAGATAGAAAAGCCCACTTGAAAAGAAAGCATAACAAGAAAAGAAGATACAACTCTGGAGGCTAAATCATGCACATGTGAGGCACTATGCCCAGGTTACCATAAGGAAAGTAAAGGTCACTATGAGTGAAAAAATTTCAAAAGAAATATCATCAAGACAAGATGGCATCCACCCAAAGTAAGGCAGGAAGTGACTATTTGAACTACACATCACTTCACCAAAAATACTATTAAGAAGATTTATTGTGGTGATGGCAGAGGCTCAAAGCTCTACATTGAATGTGTAGGTGGTAGTGGTTTTTCATAGATTTCATGGGATTTTTTTAATTTCTAAGAACTCTAGGTACCACCATGCCATTAATAACTTGAAATTAAGAAGGTAGCTGAATTAACAGTATAAAACAACAAAAAATAATGACTGGTTTAGGTTACAAAACTTAAGTGAAATTAAACACAAATTTAGAGATGAACCAGAGCCAAAATAAATAGATATTACTAGAGTGAAACCTTAAGCACCCATAGATGTAAAAAGATAATGATTGGATAGAGAGAGGAATTGTGTTCCCCTTTAAAATTGGCATAGAAAAGTGTGGGGCATGAATTATTCAAGAACTAGGTAGCAAAAAAATTGAGTGATGTTGAGGCTACCATTAATGTCAAGTGAACTTTGAGGGCCAAAGTCACAGTTTTAGATCTCGCAACTATGAGGAGAACCAACATAAATTACAGTCTTTGGTAAAGTAAATAGACAATACTTCAACACCATCCAGTTCAAGATGGGGAAGAAACACATGGGTTCCAACCCACCACAAGCATAGAAGGATGCTAAGAGGGCATGGATAGTGGAAGAGATGGTTGTTATAAAGAAGAAAGTACAACTAGTAGAAGGAATTAGCATCATCGAGGTTGATCTAGAGGTAGTTGTAAAGATGTCATATCAAGATATATAGTTTCTCAAGGAGGTTTTTGTAGGATAAAAATGGGCATTTTTCATACACACCTACTGGCTAGATGAGTACAGTCACCACACTACAAGCAATGCACAAGATCTAGTGCAAGACTAGGTGGTTGATACAGGGGCTAAGATTGATGTAATCATGGCATTATTTGATGTCTCCATTTAAGAAAAACTTTCAACCACTGATGTAGCTTAGCTCTATGAGTTACCTTGTTTTGAGAAGATAGAGGAACTCATACAGTTCCTCTCATGCATCAATGGGGACCACTTCTACTTTATTGAGAGGCACATATGGTTATTAGCAAGCCTCATTAGCTGAATCACTAAGATCCTAAACTTTTATTTAGACATCCACTAGATGATGGTAGATGATGTTGAAGTTTGAAGGTTCATGAAACTCCTTAGTTACTAAAAAGGAGGGTTCACGTTCCCAATCAAATACATCAAGGACCCAAAAATAAGGGTATATGCATGCCTCATAAGTTCAAAATTTTACCCCAACAATTGGTGGAAAGACGTCACCAAGACATACCTATGCATCACCTATCACATGGTGTAGGGGGTTAAGTTTAACATCATAAAGTTCATTATAGAAGAAATGATGAAGAATTTATTTGAATGTCACTTGACATGTGAGATATTATGGTGTCAATCAATGCTAATTCTAATTGTGATGAAGGAGATTAGCATACCTGATGGTGATGAATATAATATTTGGGTCTCCCTAAAACACTAGGACTCCCCAACACTAAATTACCAAAATATCACCTACCCTCCCACATTCTCCTAAAAGTACAAGACTCGAGTGATGGGGTGGTGCATTCAGTATATCAAAGCATTTAGAGAGGAATGATACATCCCTGAGGAGATCCCTCAAAATACACTTAGAATGGTGACCTTTGTCATGATGAAACACTTATATGTAGTGTGCTTGGCACTCACAAAAGGTAAAAAGTTAGTTTGGTTGAAGCTCACTTACTCATTTTCATCCAAATACTTTAAGGATATGATTAGAAGAATTCCTAATGCATAGTAGCTAGACATCTTGATGAAGGCTATGGGTTTATAATGGAGTAGGTTATGGTGCTAATATGTGTACCCAAGATTAAAATCTACTAGAGATGAGGAAGATGACTCAAATCACACCGACATCCATCCCCTCTAGAAATAAGTGATCCTCAAGAAATCCACGTGCTATATTATGAGATGAATCAAAAAAATAAGGTTGTGTGTACTACAAAGGATGATGAACTCACCCTTTAGATAAATGAAAAAGGAAATTTGGTGCCAATAGTGTAGAGAAAAAATCCCCAAAAAATTGTGGAGAAACACTAGAGGAAATTCAAGAGTGCCTTAGGTTAAAGATCACCTTCGATGATGGATCAAATCCCTTCATACAAAAGAAGAAGCATATGTCCTTCACACCAAGGATTGATTTACCCAAGAAAAGGGAGAAGAAAAAGAATCCCAAGGGTCTAGTTGTAATGCCCATAATTACCTCGGTGGAGATTGAGGTGTAAGAGGTGCATGAGGAAATAGAAGTGAAGCATGCACATGAAGAGATAGAGGAGTATGAAGAAGAAGTAGGGATGAAATTTTACACCATCCAAGAAGAAGCAATAGAAGAAGAGATCAATACCAAAGAAGTTTATGAGACCCTCCAAGGTGGCATTATCATCATGCTTGGATAAGAAAAAAAGATTTCAAGTGCCTCAACTAAAGAACCCACCGCACAACCTCCACAAATTAAGGAGGAAAAGAGAAAATAATGGAGTAAATTGGGGATAAGCAAGGTAGATATTCTAAAGCTACTGGTACTAGAGGACAAAAGTGATGACATGAAGAAGAAATGCATGATTGAGGAGGAAATTGAGAAGATTGGGGCCAAGGAAATAAAGGTTGAAGAGGAAAAGGCCTTAGCACTAGAAAAAAAGAGGAAGGTTGAGAGAAAGAAGAAGGCCCAAGAAGAAAATGACAAGAAAGAAAAGGAAAAGAAAGAGGTTACTGAAAGCACAAAACCAATAAAGGAAGTAACATAAAAGGTGCCCAGCACCCCCACTAGAACAAAAAAAGAAGCTATACCATAGGTGTACCCAAGTAGTGAAGGGGCACCAAAGACAAAGAAGGAAATGTTGGTGCCATGAAAAATTAAATGAAGAGCATCTAAGAAACCTAGTATAAATAAGAGGGAAAAGCTGGCACCGAGGAAGAAGAAGAAGAAGAATGAAGAAAGAATAAGGAATATTATAGGAAAGTGACAAAGAGATCACTAGTACTGATGAAGAGGGAGAAAAGAATATGGATCTGGACATCACTTAGGAGGAAGGTGTTCAACTAAGACTAAGAGAAAAGATGCAAAATGGGTATATTGATGAAGATTACTACATGTTTGAGTACATGCCCCCAGTAATTTCCACAACTAGGATGCACCAACAACTGTCATTTACATTTGATAGTTATATGGATGAGCCTCATTTAAATGTGTTGTAGAAGGCCATACTAGGAATAGAGACATTGGAAGAAGGATATGATTCCCTTCTCATAAACCCTCATGTAATGAACCCAATCAGGGTGGCTAATGCACTCATCTAGATGGCCTTCGAAGTAGCATGGAGGAACATTGTCAATGATGTTAGGGATTTAAAGTAGAATAAGATCATACTATAAGTAGAAGAGGAAATAAAGGCCATTAAGTTTAAACTAAAATAACTAGCTGAGCATGTAGAGGTAGTTGATCCATCCCTCTTAGATGGTGTGGACACTTTGAATCTTTTGTAGTTTGACAAGGTATGTGCACTAATAGAGTAGATGCTCCCAAGGTTGAAGGTAGAGTTAGTGGTATAATAAGAGGAAGATCCATGCTCTAAAATAAAATAGGAGCTAGTTTTAAATCTAAAAGAGGTGGAAGATCTCTTTTCCCAACATCAAGAGGGCATATATGTAGCCAAAACTATCTTCTACAGCTTCTCTAACTAGGCATTAGTCATAGATGCACATCTAAAAAAGACAAAAGGGGAGGAAGATTTGATGGTGTAGGTATAAATTATGAGAATATTAGAGCATAGCCAAAAGATAGTAAAGGTCAATGACTTGATCACTCAAATCAAATATTAGGAGTAAATCCTAGAAGCACTCCTTTGCACGTCACAAAGGAAGGCCTACGAATAAGGAGAAATATTGGATGGAGGATTTGTAAAAGCTAAGATAAACCTTAAGGCCTTCTACAAGGATTTGGAGAATATGTATGTGCTCGGGCTTAGTGCTACCTCAATAGAGATATAAAATGCCATTAAAGAACTCAAGATCACCATCAAGGGCTTTGAGGACTTCAGTACTAAACTAAAGGAGAGCATGCTAGAGTAGTATAGTAATTTTGTATGGGGTAATATTGGTCCCCTAATTCATCTAAGTATGGATCTATTTCACTTTAACAAGCACTTTGGTGTGAGACAATTAGTTGGGATGATTTCTATTTTGATATTCTTTACACAAGATGGATGAATCGATGCATACCATGTGCCACTTGGAAGATGGATAACTAATTCTATGATGACTTGGGCATATTTGAAGAGTGTCAGTACGTGATGATCATAGTTCAAAGGGCATAAAGTAATGGATCCAACAGAATGATTGCTAAAATATTTAGCTTTGCACCTAGTGTGCACCCTCCACCTTTGCATAAAGATGCTTTAAGTAATATAAATTTGAGCTCAAACCAGTGAACAGGGAGATGAAACTTTGATGTAGGAAATCTCAATAGAATTGGTTTTAGTTATCAATAATTCTACCACCTTTGAATCTAAGTATTAACATAGACACCTTAAAGTTCCACCTTGTAGCGCCCAAGCTCACCTATGAGGCACTAGGCCATTTAGTAGTTTATATGAGCATTTACTCTATTTTACAATATGAATTATACCTTATTTATTAATCATTAATTAAATGAAGATCAGTTTCTCTAATACATGGTGTCTTTTGATTGAATGTCTTTCACCTCATTACTAAATTTCAAAATGTTTACAATAAGTATAATGGTTAATTTAATATATGAATGTGGTGTTTAAATGAAGTTCTAGTTTAGAGCATTAATGGCATCTCTATAATTTATTATGATTTTATCATATTATGCAGGAATATTTTAAGTGTAGGAAAGACCCCACACTAAGCAATGATATCTATTCCTATGGTGTTAATTTAAGCATAAACTTTTTTCTGAAGTAATCTTCTTAACCCATAAAGTGTTAAATGGTGTTAAGAATAATACGACAAAGATCTATACCCTTGAGACAATAGAGCCACCAAATATAAGATTGGACCCCTATGACTAGAATGAGCTCAACTAATAGGCTTTGCACCTATAAACCATCAGCCTAGCCCAAAAATAGTTTGCACCAATAAACCTGTCAATGTTGTTGTTGTAACGACTAATTCCTATGAAGAATGAGTTTCACCATGACACAAATAGCCTAATTTGGGCCTCAATTCTTTCTCTATTGTGCTTCAGGTTAGTGCATAAATCTTGCACCTATGTGAATTTATGATGATGTAGTCGAGTGACAAATGTTGAGTGCACCAAGATTAGTCTATGTTTGCATCTATTTGTAACAAGTCTAGGACTGACTTAGATAACTAGCTAAGCAATTGAAAAATTAAATGAATTGAAACCCCAACTCTTTCTACAATAATTTTGTTTTGTGTTATTATTTAATTGGGTCTTACTTGAGTGTTTGGGTTACTTGTTGGAATGTATGGATTATCATTCCTACCTAGACCTAGATATTAAAGAGTATATATTAAGGGTCAAGATGGTTAAGGCTGCTCAAAATGTTGGATAGGGGTCCAAGTAGAATAATTTAAAGGGACATGTAATGGATTAGATTTAACCCATTCTATATCATTTGGAAACCATGATTAACCTTCCCCACTCTTGTTTTATACTTTAGATGGATTAACTATTTTAATCTCACTTTGGAATGATATGATTGTATTTCATGTACTCTTTTAATTTTGATATGTCTTTATTTTTGGAAATCAGTTTGTTTAGAATTCATCTCATGTTCTCGGTTACCACAATCACCATCTTGATGATGGTTGTGGTGGTGAGGACCACCGATGATTAGGATCATAGGGTTGGTTGGGTAGGTTTGTCCTAATCATTTCATTCATGTTTGACTCCATGCTTCAATGAATTTACACATGTATGAAAGATGGAAACAAATTAATTATTAATTTGATTAATTATAAATATATCATGTAGCATTGACTATATCTATTAGCGTTGAAATTAATTAATATATTGATCTTGATGGCTACTAACTGGTGTTATGAATGGATTCTTGAATCAAAATAAAAATTAAATATTGTATAAGGTAAATTGATTATTGGTTGAAGATGATAAACATCAGGTACATTTTATCATTTTGATATTGATTTAAATCTACATGTATTTAATATTCTTTATAATCATATCAAAGTTGGATATATATATATATATATATATATATATATATATATATATATATCCCAAATTAGTATTCATATATATTTTGTTTGCATCAATAATTAATAAGACTATATCTATATGAATACTAATTTGGAATTTACTTAGATGTTTTACATTAGTTTTTTTTAATTTAAAAAATATGTTATAAGTTATGTTGTTAGCTCACATTGACCAAATTAGTATTTAATTTGGCTCATCAATTTATGGATATAAATACATAGATGCATATGGATCTCTTAATCATTTCATCGATACATAAACTTGGTAGCTGATTCATAAGAACAACAAACCAAATCCTTCATTCTAAATATGTATTTCAGACATGCTTGGTTGTGTGTAAGGTATGTATTATCACATACATTTAAAATATATTATCTCTTAAGTCATGTATGTCATATTTGTGTAATCTATAATTAAATGAGTTACTCTTGCATTATTTACTAATGAAATAACAATTAGCTCAATCTTATGATTTTATATTAGCCATAGATCATTAATTTGGTTAAGTAAATGAAACTATAATAATATCTTATGAAGATGATAAAAAAGTCATTATGTCACGCTACTCTACTTAATGAGACTTACTTGATTAACTTAAAGTTATACAGTCACTATTTTATTTCATGTCAAGTTGTATGTATCTCACTTCCCTTTCGATAGCTGAACTTACTTACCTCACCGCTATGACTATCCAACCAAGAAATTTATAAAATTTTCTTAAGTGGAACATTTTATTTAGGTTGCACTCATCTTGAACTCAGATGAATTTCATTACTTGATGTTTAATTCTGTGCTTGAACATTATTGTTGAACACTTGCTACTTTCTTTTAGTCTAGCAAGATTATAAATGTATTCCAAATACAATGATATATATTAAGCATGTGATTATGGTATATTGTATGAAATAAAATAAATTATTTTCTGGCTTTGATTTTTACATAAGTTTCTTATCTTGAAAAAAATAGATAGCCCATATTTATTTGATTAAATATCTTAAAACTCTTTTAATAGCACATTGGCTATGCCAATCTAAATGGTTGTATGTTTTGTTACTTAATTGCTTATAGAATAACACTATTGAAATATAACTATATCATTGATTTTTATTAACATCCAAGATTGGTAAAACATATGATACACAAATCATATAAGTAGTGCAATGACCTTAAAGGTTTTAAGACATTATGACCCAACTAGTAGCACTAGAGAATCTTGTATTAAATCTATTTCTTCTTTATGCTTTATTATATTCCTCTGCATGAATGAATCAAATCTGCACATGCTGGACTATTTTTATTATTAATTATGTTTCTTTTTTGAATTATGTAACATGTATTTTAATATAAACCTATGATTACCCTGAAAGATAACTTAGGGAAAATAGGGTTATCCTTCCTAGCTAAACTAATATTTTAACTTAACCATCCTCGTGCAGGACCGAAACCCACTAAGGAGAGTGAGGTATTTGCCTAATGTTAAGGACCTAAAAATGTTCTTATGTGGATGTAAGAGTGCCACATATGGTGTTCATGTTTTATCTATGTATATGTAAATAGATGGGCTATGAACCCCATATTCCTTCTAATATATAACACACTTCCCCATATCACCTTTTGTACGTGTTTACCTCTAGCTAATTGCCTCAGCTCACCTCTTTTAGTTTTATTTGTAGATATGTGAGTGCATTGAATGTTTATCGTTGCATTAAAAATCAAAGTAAGAGGGCCTAATACGTGTCCAAAACATACTCTGATATACAATTTCAAATTTTTTTGGGGTTGTTTCAGTGATATAATAATTTTTATGCATAAAGATGTACCATGCCAATGGCTTGGAATTGTGAGAGATATTTAATATTTGTGTCACATTAAGGTATGTTAAATGTTGTTAATGTGTGTAAAGTGTTTAATGTAATTATTTGGGTCTTGCACCTATATAATCATTTACATGCACTTTTTTAAAGAGAGATTGGATAGGGGATTGGAGATTTAGGATAATTATTAGTCATTATTATGAGACTTAGGTTACAAGTTTGCAAAAATTGTGAGTTAGAAAGTAGAGATCTATGGATATATTATTATAAAAAATCTCATTATGAAACTATGGTATCATTTTGGATGTTATGTCTGTTGTATTTAATTTTTATTGGTATAATAAATATTTGAAATATGTTCTTTCAATTTATTTCATATTCCATTGTGTATTGTAAAGAATGTATGGTCTAAATCATAAATTTTTGCTAAGAAATTCAAAAAATTATTAACAATGTATGGTTACTAATACTTTGTAGAAAATGTATGAAAATGGAAATTAAAATTTATAAGGATAAATATATTAAGTACAATACTCATTTTGTTATAAGAAACCATCTTCTCACCTCTTAAGCATGACACCCATCTTGTTGGATAAATATTCAAATATATATCTTGTCAAATTAGTAAATACATATGATAAGAAAAATAGCGTATGATGAATGGAAAACAATTTTATCATATGTAAACTTTAGCATCTCATTTGCATCCATGAATTTTACAATAATAAAAAGATTTACTACTTTTCATCATGTAAAACCTATATAAATTATTCATGTACAAAACATAATATCTATGTACAAATTAATATACGGATATAACATAACCTAATTCATCGCGTAAAAATTGATACCTCCTTCCTCTCAGCTTTCCTTTTTTTTTCTTTTTACAACTTTTATCTCTAAACTTTCAAATTCTTTTCCAGTTAAGATAATGAAAAAATACTTGGATGATTTATACAAAGAGGGGGATAAGGTCATTACATTTTTAAACCCATAAAGTATAGGTATATGTCCACTATAAGATTATAGATATAATTATGCCTATAACATTCCATGAAGAGTTTAATCCTAGATTTGAGATATTATAAATCATCTCAATTGTTCACATATCTAGTGCATTCAATTTCTATCCAAATTTGTACGCTCACTAAATACGAGGATCGTATGTCAAATCAAGGATATGGGATTTTTTTTTGAATGGTCAACCTCTTGTCCGCATTTACACATTGAAAACTTATGAACTCCATTCTCATTCCATCTATCAAAAGATTCGTGAAATGTATAAAATAATAATGATATAAAATCATATCTGATGGTGTAGTCAGACAAACTTCATTAAATCTTATTACGGTCATATAAACAAGAATATAAATATATACTTGTGACTATATGCAAAATATAAATTGCATGTACAACTATTGATCGTACTCACCAAGGCCAAATAAGAAAGTATAAGGTGCATATAAAATTATAGAGCTAGTATTTAATCATATAGAATATGTGAACATCCAATACATTGATCATTTAATTATGTCAATAGTAAATAGAGTAATTAAAAAAATTAAAAATGTATTAATAACATAATAATCCATAACATATATACATACATATATATATACAGTCGTAACAATCATGTTCATAATATATATGTCATGCAAATATTATAACATAAATTTCAACATACTATATTAGTAAAATAATTACAATATTCATGTCCAAAAGTCAATAGAAATTAAACAAGAATATAAGATAAGATCAACTATAATTGATGTGAGCAAAACAAAAATATTGTGATAATAGGGGCAAATTATAAAATAGATGTTAAAGTTAGCATGAGAACATGAATAATTCATTATACACATGGAATATCCTACATACAACTTTAAAAAATGAATTGCTTTTATATGATGATGTTTCAAATGATGACATTTTTAATTATAACATTGAATTATTTTTTTAATGTAAAATTATATCACAATTACATTTTAAGAATGATATTTAGATTAGTGAAATTGATATGTTTAGTAGTTTTTGATTTTTATATTGATCATAATTAAACTAATGGTAACATTTCATATTCCTTGAAATAAATGTCTACTTCCTTTATATATCTGAATCAAACAATCTTCCAAAATTATGAATCCAATTCTTTTATTCCATCCACTTCTAATATATTACTTATGGAATAAAAATTTATTGTTGATATTACTACTTGGCACTACAATCAACACAACACAATGATTCCATTAAAAATGATTTTTCAGGGCATTTTCACTATAAGTAAATCATAACATATTAAAAAATAATATTTTTACTGAATTTTAAAGCAACTCACAATAATTCTCATTGTTGCTACTTGCACCAAAAAGTATTGTAGAATTTAATATTAATCCTCAAGAAATGCATTGAAGCCTTTGCATACCTATAAAATAAATGGAACCATTGGAAGGAAAATCACTTACAATTTTACAATAGTCTTTTTAATATATCCAATACATTTTGATCAATGACATGATTTTCATAAGTCCAAAGTTATTGACACGTATCGATAAATGATTTCACAAAGTTTTTCCAACACAAAACTGAGCCATTTTTTGTAATATCTATTATTCATGTAGGTGATTTGGGTTAGCTCCATCTAATATATGATATAAAAATGTGTTGGAACGTCATATAATTTTATCCTTTAATGTGCATTCAACATTGTTACTAAATTGTGCACAATTTGCTATAAAAAGTCTTTGATCTAAGCTTGGTAAATTTTTGAAATCTATTGTTGAATATAAAAAATGTTCAACAAGGAGTTAAAGACTAGAATTTAAAAATATCTCAAATATAAAACTATTTGTATTTTAGATAAAAACACTTATTTTATTTATCAACCCATTTATATGTAGAAAATATTTTACTTTCAAAATGTAACAAGGAAATGTTGAAATTTCTAACTATGCCATTTTCTCGAAGCAATACAAAATGTAATCTAAACATAAAAAATGGAAACCTTGATAATGACCAATTAAATAATAAAATTATTCTGTCAAAAGTTAAAAAAACTATACATACATCTAATTTATGGGTCGAATCTAACTTCATCAATCGTGACCTTAACTAAAATCATGCCACAATTTATAGAACTAACAACAAACCACATAAATAATCAATTTTTTCATTCTTACATATGATAAAATCTACAACCTTAAAATAAATTACAAATAATTAATTTTACATATATATATATATAAGAATTTAAAATGTTCTTACACAAATTTTATTACAATTAAAATTAATTTTGACAATATATAAGTCATAATGACTAATATTGAAAAAGAAAACAATTAATATTAATATTAAGACTTAATTGTTTTGTACTATTAAAATTCAAATTTTTACAAAATTTTCATATTTAACTTTTTAATCGATATAACAGAGTACAAAATAAAGTGTATATCCACATTTAAAAAAGGAATATACAACATTTTTTATTAAAACTTTTTTTTTTATTATTATTATAAATGGTTTTCTATCTCTCTTCCTCTATTAATGTTTGCATTGCAACATTCTCATAATATTTATAGTATTAAAACATAGAAAATTAAATAAAAAGGAAGTTAAAAATGATAGTTCAACTATATGACTGACACGCTCGGGACACCCCAAAAATATCCATCCCCTTCCTGTAATAATGACCCATTACATTATATGAAACTACC
Organism: Torreya grandis; assembly: GCA_037957365.1. NCBI lineage: Eukaryota > Viridiplantae > Streptophyta > Pinopsida > Cupressales > Taxaceae > Torreya > Torreya grandis. Next base: position 833,455 of record JARHVA010006360.1, read on the forward strand.
ATGTTACAAGTGTTATGTAACGACACCATCTCGTAAATATATATCATTAATGATAATCGCAATATAAAATTTCATATCTGTTTTACCTTTTATTTATTTATTTATTTAAACATATTATTAGCACAATTTTCACTGTTTATAGAAAGAAACAAAATTAATGTCTTAACAACGTAGGTAAACGCTTAAAGTTCTCAACTTAACATAACAAGATACGTAAGTTCTGATATGTCATATCAATAACTCAAATTCAAATATCATTTATTGCTTCTACGTTCACACTATTATATACCTTTATCTTTATTTTTACTTCTTTCCAAAGAAAGGTTATATACTTCTTTCCAAAGAAAGGTTATATATATTATATATAGGAAAGTTGAATTAAAAAATAATTATATTATTAATATATGTATATATTAAATAAATTTATATTTTAAATGTCAAAAGATATTATTTTCTAAATTTTTATATATTAAATTTATAATATAAATGAAATAAATACATAAAAAATTATATCTTTGAATATTTTTTATATAAATTTATCTAAAATATATATGATATAAAGATATAATTCTATATAATTAATTATAATATATTATATACATAATGATTATTATATTTTATATTAATTTATTTTTTTAATTGTAATGTTGAAAAACAATAACTCTTAAAATTATTTTTTTAATATTATTTATTAAATTTTTATTTTATTGATAACCTAATCTTCAATATAACTTCAAAGACCAAAAAATTCTATTCTATCAAATTCATCAAGGAATGGAATCCATGCTCATCCATTAAAATTATTTCAAATAAATTATTTCTTATTTAAAATTCACATTCATAATTATTTGATTTAACATTAAATTTTGATTATAAATCATTTTTGTTATAAATAAACATAACAAAACAATTATAAATAAAATTCACCCAATTATTATTATTTTTTTAACATATTTTATAATTATCCATTATTAAGAATTGTATAATTTTATACTCACCTTTGTATTTAAATATTTATTTTTAAAAATTATATATAAAAAAAATTAACATAAATCTATATAAATAATATATATGACATAAGTGGAATAAGAATTCGATGATTATATATATATAATAATTTAATAATTATATTATTGTTATAACATATATCTTATTCTCACAATAAATTATTTAAAAAAAATAAAATAATAATAAACATTTTATATATATATATATATATATATATATATATATATATATATATAAGAAAGAAAGAAAGAATAATTAACCTATATTCTTCTGTTGGTTATGAAATAAATAAATATATTACCTATCGATCTTGTTATTGTCTTTATCTTCGTTATTCTGCATATTCTCTATTCTATTCTTCATTTTCTATGTAAATAGATATAATTAATTAATTAGTTTAATTTATATTTTATTAAAAACATGTTAAATTTTATTAATATCTTTATATTAAGAAATGTTTAAAGAATATGAAAAGTTAACGACAATCATAATATATTTGAAATCACACTTTACATTGTATATTTTTTAAATATTAATTTTATTAGAAAAATAGAAAATAATATAATCTTTTTTAAAATTAAAATATATATAATAAAACTCTAATAGACCACTTAATTATTATATATATATATATCATTTTAATATTAAAAAATAAAAAATATTATAACTTTCAACAAGGAAAAGTATATGATAAAATCATAACACCTCAATTATTATAAGGTAAAAAAATTATCCTTTCTTATAATAATATTAAGATGAAAGCTATTTAAAAAAAATAACAATCTCAACATTCATGGAAATTATCAGAATAAGTATTTATTAAGTTAGAGACTTATACGATGAGGAAAGGCTCCAAGATTCATCTCACAAGAGATAAAATAGGGAATAGTGAATGTTAAGCTTTTATTTGTGCAAGTGACATGTGAAAACGACACACATGACAACTTAGTAAAATATTTGTAAACTGCCAATTTTATCAATTCAAACAATACACTTGCAGACTACATAGTGCACCTACTATAGTTTCTAGTCATTTGGGATCTACTTGGTCCTCTCTATAACCTGCACCATGGATTGTTCACCTACCAACAATAAATTTCCTCCTCAACTTATGACACATATTTATTACGCATGAACACTTGTTGGCTACTCAGTGAAGGTATTATCTACATCATTATGTTGGTATGTGGTTATAGATGGGTGGGCATATGTGGTAATTTGATTGCATTGCACCACGAATGGGATAGAAATTTGATTGGAATTGAAGATGGAAAAGTATAATGAACATCAAAGGGAAATTCTAATGAGAAAAGAATGTCGAATTAGATTGACCTCGTAGATTCTACATCTCTTCTTCCCCAATTCACTTAACTTTCATGGGCATGAAAATAATCATGGGTCTCAAAGAAAGCTGTAAAACTCTTTTAGGGGTTAAATGACATAATCTTGAATTGAAAGCCAATAAAAAAGCTGTAACAATCTTAAATAGGTTTCATATTAAATATGTAAGTAATTATGTTAATGTTGTCTTCACACTAAACTCTTAAACTTCACCCATTCTGAGTGATTGACTGCAGATGGAAAACAACATACCACTAGTAGGAGAAATGCAGATGAAAATTGAGTTTAAAGCAATAATGATGAGCATAGATGACATAAAAAGGTTGAAGAGTGGAGAGGCATCTTAGAGAGAGCAGAGAATGGCATATACCTTCATTTTTTTCTAGTAATCAGTGATAAACATATTATAAGATTAATCTTACCCTGAGGAATTTTTTTGAAAATAAAATGCAATCTTTCATAATTATAGTCAGAATTAGAAGATCAATCACTGCTACACATTAAAAACACAAAAACAAAAACTGTGAGAATAAGGCCGACAAATTCTGCTTTCATCAAAGCTCTTGTAAAACTAGATCCCGTAGCTTCAATGTTGTCAAAACAGTTGCCAAATATTTAAATCTTTATTTTTACCCCTGCTTTCTAGCAGCATGCATGAGCACATGGAAATTAAACTACATCGCATGACAAAAAGCGCAAATCCTTGGAATGCAAATTGAACGCAAAAAGGTACGATGAACATACAATGAAAATCTGATCTATTGTCCCCCCCGTATTTTTTTCCATAATCACCAACACATTCACTGTTGTGTTATAACATACTAAATACTGGCAATCGTTCATCTCACTTTCTTTTTTTTTTTTGTCTGTGGAGTTTCCAATGGTGCTGTCTATTTTACCTTTTACACAATGCCATATCAGATTAGAGCACAATAATGTAAATAAAAATGGAAGATCGGAGAGAACTTGTAAGGCAAAAACAATGCCTCAAAAGGAGAGAGACAGAAGAGGTGAAACCTGTCGGCCATGCTGAGAAGAATTTCTGCATGAAGAAATACACATGGCCACAACTCAATCCAAAGCATATTAAATTTAATAGATTAAATCATTTGTAGCATATTAAATTTAATAGATTAAATCATTTGTAATTTATTATTGAATTTTCTGTTTTATGACATTATTATCATTTATTTATGAAAGATCATAAATATATTTAAGTAAATTTGCATATTTTTAGAAATTTATATTATTAAAATATATAATATATTAAAATATATATCATATAACCAAATATCATATTAAAATACATGTTATATAATATATAATTAAATATATAATATTTATTTACAAAATATATTAAAATATAAATTATAAAATATAATATATAAAAGAGGTTTATTCATTCCTAGATATCAATATCATATTCTAAATTAACTATATTATATATTTATTAAACATTTGGTTTGTCTTGTCGTCCATTTCTCCGTAGATAAATTCTTTTGTAAATATGTTGATGAATTCAAATTAGAAAAATGATATTAATTTAAGAATGCTGAAAATAGAAATAAATGATATTATTAGGTTATTAATTCGATTTCATTTTCGAAGTATATCAGGGAAGGCAACGGTGCCCTAACACTATGTACTACCACATGGGCTCCAGATTTTAAAATGGTGCACATGTTCTTCTTTGTTTGCAAATGAATATAACACCACCTATGGGCTACATGTCGTGCATATATTTTAAAATTCTGATGATGATTTTTTTTTGAATTCCCTTCTTGAGATTGAAATGGCCTTTCTTGAAATCTTGAGATATAAATGGACAATGTTGGAAGTCATCATAGAGGCCCAAAAAATTCGATGTGGAAATGTCTCCTTTCTCTAGGATTTCCACGTCTTCTATGTATCCACGTACCTAGTGCAAATGGGAACACTACGAAATCAAAATCAAACGTCTTTCATCTCATGGCACGTACATGTTATATATAATATTTTATATATTCTCTAAACTTAAGATATAAATTCTTTTTGTTTTCATATATATATATATATATATATATATATATATATATATATATATATATATATATATATATATATAAAATTTATACTTCCCAGGATTCATTTAATTTTATTTTTAATATGAAAATTTAGTATTTTGTGTATTATTAGTAATAAAAAAATTAAAATATATATAATCTTATAATTTTAATTATGTCATACATTGATATGCGCTAATAGGTGTAGTGATAAAATAAAGTGTTATAGAGTGAATTATTTATTTACATGTTTAATTTTAAGTTTAACATATTTTAAACCATTATATATCAATTTCAATTTTAAATTTGATGTTTATTTGTATTTCATTTTAAATTATCATATATCAATTTCAATTGTCATATATCAATTTCAATTTTAAATTTAATATCTTATTTATTTTAATTTTTTTATAAAAATTCATTTACAAAACATAATATCTTTAACTATACAATATAATTTAAAATTACTCTAACTTTATTTACACCTTTAAAGTAAATGCTAGTTTTTTTTCATTTGGTATTCATAACCAAATTTATATTTCTCTCATAAGATACTATCCATATGACGGATGGTGCTTCTAGATCAGTGTATCACTTAAACGTGTTAATGCATCGTGTTGTCTCACGCATCCAATACAAAAGAAACTTATAATAAAAACATAAATATTATACCTATAATATTCTAGGTCCTTGTCAAGAAAAATATATATATATATATATATATATATATATATATATATATATATATATATATAATCAATTTTATATTCATACCCTGTTGGTTTTATTTCTCTATGTATAAATGATATTGATTTGTGGTCAATACATTAATTAAAATTATAAGTAGATGGGTATCGAAAGATGATGATGTGCTGAAAACTCCCTAAATCACCGTTTAGACAGGTACAATAAATAAAGTTGAGTTGGATGTCCACCCGCGTTTAAATGGGGATGTTTAAATATTATACCAAATTTAGGAAATATCAGATTAGGTCATACGTATGAATTTATTTCACCTTTTTTATAATTATAATAACCAAAGTATATGAATTTATTTTACTTTTTTCATAATATTCAATTTTTCTTTTAATAAGAATTGTATAATATTAGTCATTTTTTAAATAGTGGAATTTGTTTAATAGTGAAATGTAAGTTTATTGTAATTCTGAATTTTAAATAAGAAATAATAAAAATAAATAAATAGTTTATGTCAATAAAAAAAGGCTAAAGGTCTATGGTTATGTATAGAGTAGTTAGTAGCTTCATTTCAACTAAAATAATATGTCTTTTACATTAGCGATTGGAAAAAATGATTTACTATCTTTAATCACTCACTAACTAAAAGATGATTAATAATTTGAATCCATTACTACGTGACTCAGCCAAAAAAATATAACAAGATGTCATGAATTATAACCAAAATTATAAAAAATTAAAAATAAATAACCAGATCTTCCCAACCATTCTATAAATTTTCTTAACTCTATTTTTCCTTTGAACAAGGTCCTGAATTATTGATAAATAATTTTATTTCTAGTTTAGATTAAAAACACTATTTGGAAAAGAGTTGTTCTGCCTATATAAACAAAGAACAAAATAAAATCATCTACATTTTAATTTTGAACTTAACTCTAATTTTTTTCAACATCACATGAGGTGTCTAAAACCAATTTAATCAAAGTAAATTGTCAACAAAGGTTTATGTGTTACATGCCCTTCACCAAACATGTCTGAACCAAAGAAAACCTCTAATTTAAAACAAGTATCGAAGTATCCACATTACAAACACATTCACATGTATTTAGTATTATGCATTTATCCCAATAGAAAACTACCCTATCAATAATGAGTTTGAGCGTGGATTCAATCTAAATAAGGAATGTAAAAGAAGACTATCCCAAAATATAATGCTTAAATTAGGAATAAAAACCATGAGACTAATTAATGCTCCACATTTCCATCTTATGGACTCTATAATTATTCAAGACTTCAATACATAACAATAGTGTTAGATATTTTTTAGGTTGTTATTGGAATGCCTTAGTTGCAATTAAAACATCAGTTCAGTGCCACATCATTAATAATTATTTTATGGAATAGTTAGGGTGATGTCTCAGGCTTCCACTTGGCAGCTAAAACAAAACATCCATCTAAGCCATTTTTGATCTTATAGTTGCATATAGATCATAGGTAGGAGATAAAAAGGGATTAATAAATTATATTCTTTCTTGAGGAACTATTCAAACCTACATATATACACCTGAAAACTAGTGTTACTTCACGGATTTGATACGTCTTCATCATTGATTCCCTAATGAACTAGAATACTATCAATACAAGAAAACATCAATAGGCAAAGCTTATGAAATAATAATCTGTATTGATTTATATTGAGTGATTTAAATAATTACAAACTGTGCATAAATAAACCTTTACTTAGAATTGGAGTTGACATGCAAAATTCGTAACTACTAAAAATAATAAAACATGACCTGTTATTTTTAGTAGGTTTCACATGCAAGTATGTGAAACTCGAAAAATATCCAAAAATAAAGTAAACAATAAAATTAACCTAGCAGATGAATATAAATTGAATTTCAAGTCTAGTTATAAAAATATATAATTTCTAAAATTAGTAAAATATGGAAAATAATATTAAACTAAAATTTTAGACAATCGAATGGTCATGTATGGCCTCTAAAAGATATCAAAATTGTCCATAATCAGATAGTTGGGTTATTTCTTCACCAAAATTTTCATGACGGTTAGTTTGGTGTGAAGATGTAATCAAATGGAGTTATGAATCAAAATTTATAGCCTTCTCAAAGTTCAACCTCTTTTTCTACATCATTCTCTTCTAGTTAGAAACAACTCAATTCCTATGAGTTTCTTTAATTATACTACTTCCATTTGTTCTTTTCAATCTAATCCCATTTTGTAATCTAAGTGTTGTCTTTTTGCTTTAATCCTTCCCATAGTATCATATACCTATCATAACTTAATTTCTTTGTATTTACTGTCTTTTTATCCAAAACTTGCACTATCTTTTCTTCTTCTTTGGCTCCTGTTTCTACCAATCTACTTCATCTTATTCATCTTCTTCATCTTCACCATCTTCTCCACAAAAAATATATAAATTTTAAATATTAAATAATGAGAAGATATCAAAATTATGTATTAAAATCACCTCATAAACATTTTCATTAATTTTATTCATAATTTTGCATGGTCCAATTTTCTTGTACTTTAACTTATTATATCTACCTTTTGAAATTTTCTCTTTTCTCAATTAAACCATCATTAAATCTCATTTTTCAAATATTTTTGACCTTATTATGATATCTACTGCTACTTTATACTTTACATTAACTTTCTTGCAATTTTCTTATTACTTCTTTTAATTATTGTATACATTATGTAAACATTTCTACATCATAAACTCGTTATGAAATTGATAACTATACCAAATCTAAAACACTCATTGGATTTCTCCTATAAATAATATGAAATGTTCATTTTTCTATTTATATCTTCACTAAACTATTATATGCAAAATCAACTTGTGGTAAAGACAAGTCCCATTGATTGGGATTCTCTCCAACTATGCATCTCAATAAATTTTTCAAGATACTATTTACAAATTCTATTTGTTCATTTGTTTGGGGGTGGTATACACTATTGAATTGTATATTAGTCCCCATATTCCTCCATAAAGTCCTCTAAAAATACACAACTTTGCCTCTAAGACTCATAGGTGCAAATCCATCACTTTGAACATGTCTATATAGGAAAATTATATGTGTTCTAGAAAACTTGACACCCAATTTCACCCACAAGTGCATTTTCACTACTATTTCAAAGCACGGAGACACTGACAACAAATGTTGTCAAAGTTGAAACTATGGTCCGAGAACTCAATTTTTGGTTCTTGTTGGCTGAAAACTGGAACTACCAACATGTCAAAAGGGGGAATAATGTATAGGAATAGGTTATTAACCTCCCATTTGGCCCAGATGATAAATCCACCACTCATTCCAGGCTCAAGAACACCCTTCCCAATACAAGAAAGATGCTAATTTTTAGCCTAACTTCAGGCATGCATAAAATCAAAATTGTAAGTCATATGGAAGAAACATAAGATCCATCATGTTCATGGGAAACTTCACTAATTAAACCATGAATCTATTTTGAAGCAAGTTTAAGAGAAATATGTGGCAAAAGTTTTAGTAAAGGGTCCTAAAATGGAATTTTTTAGTAGTGAAGAGACAACTTCTTGAGCTCCAACTAGTAACTTTGCCTTAGGGACCGACAGGTACAAATCCACCACTTATAACACATCTATAATAATAAAATTACATTTATTCCAAAAAACTTGACACCCACTTCCACCCGCAAGTGAATTTTCAAATTATTTTGGATCACAAAAACACTAACAACAAATGTTGTCAAAATTAAAGTTACAATCCAAGAACTCAATTTTTGGTGTTGATTAGCCAAAAAATGGAATTGCCAACATGTCTAGAGGGGTGAAAAACATCTAGTACCAGGTTCTAGGCCTCCCATTTGGTCTAGATGACAAACCCACCACCCATTCCAGGCTTAAGAACGCCCTTCCCAATACAAGAAAGATGTCAATTTTTAGCCTAACTTCTAGCATGCATAAAATAGAAAATTTAAGTCATATGGAGGAATAGTAAGATCCTTCATGTGCATTATAAAGTCCTCTAATTGTACCCTAAATCTTGTCTAAATCACCTCTAATATAAATACATGGAAGAAGTTTTAGTAAAGGGTCCTAAAATGCAACTTTTGGTAGTGAAGAGACAACTTCTTAACCTCCAACTAGCAACTTTGACTTCAGGATTGATAGGTGAAAATACACCACTTCAAGAAAATATATATAGGAAAATTACACATGTTTCAGCAATTGTGACACACAATTATGCCCAAAAATGCATTTTCACTAATGTTTTGGAGTAAGGAAACACTTACAACAAATGTTGTCAAAGTTAAAGCTATGATTCGATAACTCAATTTTTGGTGCTTGTTGGATGAAAAATGACATTGCCAACATGTCCATAGGGGTGAATAATTTCCAAGACTAGGTTCTTGGCCTTCCATGTAGCCCAAACAACAAACCCACCACCCATTCTAATCTCAATAACACCCTTCCCAATACAAGAAAGATGTTGAGTTTTAACCTAACTTTAGGCATGCATAAAACCAAAACTATAAGTCATATAGAGGAATCATAAGATCCTTCATGTGCATGAAAAATTATTTTAATTTCACCTAACATATATAGTTTGAATCACCTCTAAGAACAATATATGGCAAAAGTTGTAGTAAAGGGTCTTAAAATGCAACTTTTTGCTAGTGAAGAGACTTCTTGACCTCCAACTAGAAACTTTGCCTTTGAGACTGGTAGGTACAAATACATCACTTCAATAAAATATATATAGTTAAATTACATATGTTCTAACAACTATGACACCCACTTCCACCCACAAGTGTATTTTTACTATTATTTTGAAGTACGAAAAGACTTACAATAAATATTTTCAAAGTTAAAGCTACCTTCCAAGAACTCAATTTTTGGTGCTTGTTGGATGAAAATTGGCATTGCCAACATGTCTAGATGGCTGAATAATGTTTTGGACCATGTTTTTGGCCTCCCATTTGTCCCAAAAGACAAACCTACCACCCATTCTAGGCTCAAGGATGCCCTTCCTAATACAAGAAAGATGTTGATTTTTAGCCTAACTTTAGGCATGCATAAAACCAAAACTATACGTTATATGGAAGAACTGTAAGATCCTTCATATGCATGGAAAATTACACTAATTTCAACTCAATCTAGTCTAAATAACCTCTAAGAGAAATTAGTGGTAGAAGTTACAGTAAAGAGTCTTAAAATTCAAATTTTTGGTAGTGAAGAGGCAACTTCTTGACCTCCAACTAGAAACTTTGCCTCAAAGATTAGCAGGTGCAAATCCACCACTTTGAACACACTCATGCATGCGTGCGTGTACGCACACACGCACGCACGCACGCACGCACGCACGCACGCACGCACGCACGCACGCACGCACACGCACACACACACACACACACACACACACACACACACACACACACACACACACACACACACACACACACATTCAAATTACACATGTTTCAACAACCATGAAACCCACTTCCACCCACAAGTGTTTTTTCAATACTATTTTAGAGCACAAAAAGACTAAGAACAAATGTGTTTGGAAGGCTGTAAGGAGAAATAAATATGTCATTAAATTTTTTTCAAGAGTGCAAAAAGGACAAGTACTTTTAGTAATCTTCTCTTAGCTTCAATAATATGAAATTATTTACTAAGGGTGCCAACCACATGAAGATGGAAGCTAATTTAGCACCACTAACCTACAAAAAAATGTTATTAAGTAATTAAAGATGAAATTTATGCATGCACTACCTACAAAATCAAAAAGTTTTGGTAAAATTTATTACATCTATTTTTTACAAGTCAATATATCTATGCATTTCAATTCAATGAACCACTTGGATTTTCTCTAATCTTGATAGCATCAAGAATAGCTTCATGGTTTGACTCACAAACATTCCATATATTCTTGTTTCTTGGCCTCCCATGATATTTTTATAATTGAATATTTGTTGCAAGTAAAAAAATTAAATAGTGTAGAATCTTCCTATGAGTTTTAAAGTCTTCAAATAACCATACATTTGAAATTTTTATAGGATATCATTGAATCCAAGTTCTAGTGACTACCAAAAACCCTATAGGATAGTCAATGTTTTCTCCATCTATAGCCGAGGAAGTCAATTTTTATTTCCATCTACACACCAACATAAGTAGTAATTTGTTCCCTCTTCTTTTTCCTTATCTACAATAACTACAAAAACATGGCCTGCATCATGAAAAACAATTTTTAATGACATTATGAAGATAGATTATGAGAATAAATAGTACATAAAGACTAATCTTCTTCCTGGTTTTACTAGATCAGATATATGGTCAAAGTCATGTGAGGATGTCATGTCAGTAAGTTACAATGCTGGTGGAACTTGATATGTGTTGATTATAATTAGAGGTTTGGAACTCTAGTTATCCACCCACTCTTATGACTCACACTCATTCCAAAAAAATTCCATGCATGTAAAATAAAAGCATGCCAAGTGTCACATATGAGTAGTCCATGAACCTACATTTGAGCTACAAAATGAATGGAGCTCACTTAAACCTATTAGATTCATACAATCCTCATAGTTTTCCAAGTCTTTTTCCTCTATTAACTAAAATTGTCTACAAATAATAGAATTTTATTGACCACCATGACATATGTTCTCATTACACTAGTCAACCACATTTTTTGCATCAATCAAATTAGTAACATTGTCATATTTTAACTCATCCCTTGCAATGGCTATTTTTATACATGTTGCATCTCCATGATGCTCCCCTTTTCCATGACCAACCTTAGTGAAAATCTAAATATATTCTACACTAGTGGTAATGTGCATCCTACTTAACTAATACAACATCCATGCATTTTTGAACTACAATGTGCAATTATCTAACCAAATATAATGTCATTTGAAATTAATGTTCCTCTAAATCAACTATCCATATAACTTATAAAAACAACCTTATACATACTCTATACAATGTGATCGGTCATCACTAATATAGAAATGGTACTCCCTTAATACTTTATGATCTTCCTTTGTACTGTCAGGTGCATGCATGAATGTTATTTGCATGAATATGGCAATTTGTGTTGAGTTGTACTATTGTGAATTACCTTCCATTTGTGGTTTGAATGTGTAATTTTATACAAAGTTGACTACTGAAAAAATATAATAAAGCGAGAATGTGTCCTTGATTATATTTAAATGTTTATCCAACTATTTAGGCCTATGTGTTTGCTTCGCATACTCATAAATAATTTTCTCCATGAACTTGACCATAAATTCTGAAATAGGTATCTCTTTTGTAACAAGCTCACACTTTTTAGATTCTTTACCATCTTTAAATTGATAAGTCACATATTTTTATTTGCTCAAACCAACTAATTCCCATCCAATTGAACTTGTACACTCATGGATACATTTTTTCAATTTTGACAATCCACCATAAATGTTACAATTTTGATCCAAACATGCTTTCTTATAAAAGAACTATCCATTTGGTCTTTCACAAAAAATATTTGAAATAAATTCCCTCACTAATTTTGGTTGACCTTCTATGCTACACTCTTATAAAATTTTAGTATTATGCAAAGTATAATGAATATGGAAAACAACATCATAGTGCATTGAATATTTAACATGTTGCCTACAACAACAAGTGGTACATGTGTGATTTGGTTTTGCATAAAAATATTTGGCCATCTAAAAACATCATTGAATAATAGTAATTTATGGATATTTTTTCAAAAACTTATAGTAAAATTGTGTTTGAGTCATATCCAAGAAATGTTTCAGATGTGGTTCACGATTACAATAACCAACTCTTCTTTCCACTACATCTCTTGCACTGGGAAAAACTCTTATATTATCTTTTCAAAATTGTACAAGTAACTCTTCGAAAGCATCAGCTATAGCCTTATCCTTTTGTGGAAGTCTACTAGAGAATAACTAGAGCTCTTTCATATTAGGTTCATTAAGTTTTTCATGTCTTGAAATTGCTTTCATTGATGTTTTCTATTTATATCAAGTTTTCAATTTTTTTTTGAAATCAATCATTCTTTTCCTATTTCAACACTTACTGCATAAGTTGTCATTATACGTCAGGCAACATTACAATATTTGTTACATGATTTCAATCCTAAAATATGATATGCATCATTTAGATTTTTAATAATTTCGTCATTTTAATCATTTTCATTATCCATGTTAGATGTTATTACTCATAATGTGTACATTATAGGTCTCATCTTAAGTAATTTCATCAATGAAATAAATAATTTACGTCTTTGACTATCATACTCTAATCTATGAAAGAAATTATCCAAAATTTATTGAGCCAGTCTTCTTGAATGGTGGTCAGACATTTTGTTATGCATTGGTTTCAAAATATTTTCATAAACTTCAATTAAGTAGTTATCTTTTCTATGCACAATTCGTGGAGGTGTTGTTATTAGTGCAATCCGTTCAGAGGGTGTTTCAAAATAATTATATGTTTCCATGAAATTTTATTCATTATTTATTTCTTTGTTATGTGTTTCCATGAAATTTATTCATTGTTAATTTCATCATTATTTGAGTCCATTAAATTTTTTCCATTGTTTGTGTGTAAAGTATCATGCATAGAATCTTCATCAAAAAAATTAAAAACTTTAAACTTTGATCATCATTTTTCAACATTATCTATTTTTATATTGTGAATTTCATCATAATTCAATTAATTATTGTGAATTTCATCATAATTCAATTAATTATTATAAATTTCATCATTATTTAATTGATTATTATCGATTTCCTCATTATATAAGGTATTTGGCTCATCAAGGTTAGTGTTTGTACCTTGTCTAGTATGAATTGATTGCATTTATACCTTGTTTTTTCTCTAAAATCTTCTAATTGATTCAATGTTTTGTTATTCAACTTATTTCTTCCCCTTGAACGTGAATCGGAGCCCATTTTGATAAAATCAACCAATAAACTACTTCAAATGTGGGGTTAAAAAAAACTGCAACCAAGAAAGTATACAAAGTACACCAGGAATGTCTATGGGGACATCAATCTCAATTATGGATAAAAATATATGTTGAAAAGTGAGTTTTTGTTTGTATTTCAAGGAATGCATACATGTTTTTATAACATGTATGTGTTCTTATAACGCATACACATTCCTTGAAGTATAGGCATATACTAGACAAATAAGCCAAAAGGCTCATATTCAAGCATTTTTTCCATTATAATAATATAATATGATGAAATAACACTTAATAAGACTATAACATGATACAAAAATCTCTAATATGATGTAATAATACTATCATATGTTTTAATAGTGCTATCATATCATGTAATAAGGCTCAATATGATGCAGTAAGACTATCATATGATGCAAGAAGACTATCATACAATGTAATAATACTATCATGAGATGCAATAAGATTATCATACAATGTAATAAATCTCCAATATGATGCATTTAGGCTATCATATGATGCAATTAGGTTATTATATGATGCAATAAGGCTAAATATGATGTAATTAGGCTATCATATGATGCAGTAAGGCTCAATATGATGTATAAATCCCCAATATGATGCATAAATCTCCAATACATGATGTAATAAGACTCCTGATAAGACTATGAATCAATAATACTAATGAATGATGAAATAAGGCTCAATATGTAAGATGAAAATATCTAATTTTGCCCAAAATCCCATCATAAGTCCTTACAAAACTAGGTGAATAACAAGTTCACAAATTGTCACTAATCACATTCATGAACTTATGCATTTGTGATGAAATCAAGGAATTTAGGGGTTGTGTTTGTTATAGAATTAAGATCTAGGGTTAGGGGTTTAGTGTAACAGGTTTGTACATGTGTATATGTCATGAAATTAGGGTTTAGGGGAATTACATACATGTTGAAGTGATAAAATTAGGGTTTACCATCAACATGTCATGCAACATGACCTAATTTAGCCCTTTCAATCATATCAAAGACTCCAATTTAGGTTCAATGGATTGAAATTGGTCATATTTGTATTCATATTTGCATTTTTTATTAAATTAGGGTTAGTTAAGTCATACATGTTGCATCTAGATTATACAATTGATTGGGTCATAAATTTGGTTTAGGGGCTTAGTTTTACCCAAATCATGTCCCTAATTAAACCAATCAACTAATTGGTTAAATTTACGATAGATATAATCATACTTAATTTTGTCCCAAATCATATATATCATGATGTTATGGTTATGCCAAGAAGGGGTTCAAGTTAGCCTCCCACGCCTCCTCAATTGAATTACCCCTATAATTGAACCTTATTGTGCCACATGTGTACCTCATACACCCAAAAGTGTTAAATATATTAGAGATGCATCAAGGCCTAGAATTTTTAGAGTTGGCAATGCCCTTAGAGGCCAAGTCCACATATCATCATGTGTACCTCATATGTGCTCAGAAGTGTCAACACTGTTAGAGGTGTCAGGTCCTAAAAGCATTAAAGAGAAAGCTATCAGATCCATATGAGGCCCAACCCAATTAGATATGTATGCACACTTGTATCTTATACACAAATATATTTGTGTTAGAGACCTAATTGTCAATTTTCCTAAAAGCATCAGATTTTTCAGAGCTTCAGGACACCCAATCCAATCAAATATTTCCACATGTGTAGGTCTAGTACATCTGGAGAAGTGTTAGAGTTATCAAATATGCACATCTTTGATACTTAGACATGTTCCATCACCAAGTCAACCAATCCAACAAAGGCTTATTCAAAAATCTATCATACATACATAGAATCCAATAATGTTTAAAGATTGACATCAATCCAATCAACTCATGTCTATTAAATAATTCACATGGTACGATCCTCTGACTTGTCATTACTATAAAAAAATTATCATGTAGAGCCCTTTAAGGTCCCATCCTAATTGAGTTAGAACCAAATGTTATCAATTTTATACATGTATGTATTCAAATTACTTATATTTTTCTACCTCGAGTTACCTCTAGAGATCCAAAAACTTACATTCATATTAAGTCCTACATGTAGGAGAGAACAGAATTCAGTAATAGACAAGCCTCAACCTCAAATCCCAAGCCAGAGCAAGAATTATGAGACATGTACTACTCTATTATAATCCACATCATAAGGTTTAATCTCATTACAATGAAATATGAACAAGATGATTGAAGATATATGTATAAAATATATATAATATTGAAACCTTGGGTGAGGGGGTGCACATTGGTATTCAATTCTAATCAACCATCTATATGAGGTGAGTAGTTCATCATCCACATGAATAATTATTGGGTCTCTTTGCTTAGCATCATCCTTGAGGGGAAGTAGGTCTCGGATTTAGGGGACATTGTCATAGGTTTAATGTATCTTGAATAAGCTCACTAGAGTTTGAGTTGGGGTAACTTATATATATATATATATATATATATATATATATATATATATATATATATATATATATATATATATATATATATATATATATATATATATATATATATATATATATATGTCATACTTGGTCAATGCTAGGTCTGCACCATCCCTTAATGGTTTGAAACAAAGTCCCTAGGTAGTGAATTTAGATATTTTCTAAGCTATAAATTCATCACTACAGGCATGACATCTTAAAACCACATCATCACTAATAGATACATGTGACTATTTCAAGTTTATTGAGCTCAAAACCACATCTTATACAAAATAAAAATTGTATCCAACTTGACCAAAATATCTAAGAATTTAACTTGTAAATACATTGTATGTCTATAATCCTCCTTTTATATCTTACCATCCTAATTACATAGTAAGGTATAAAATTCTATAGTATTGATAAACATCAAGTGTTGTCTAGCTTGTTTTTGAGCTTGCAATTATTGCATCTATGGTGCAGTTCAGACTAGTCCCATGTCAAAGACACACTCTTCAGATGATGTGGGAATCGATGGAGTGGTTGATGGTTATCCCATGTGTGATGGAGGGATAGACATGAAGGAGGTACACAGAATGGAGGATGAACCATATTTTCATAAGAGATCTTAATTTTAGACAAAATTTGAATAATGTATATGAATACAATAGGGGAATCAAATTTGAATAATTGTAACAATAGAAGAATCTTGTTAGAATTTCAAATGGGACCTCAAAATGCACCTATTGAATTAGATGCACTAAGTGACCTTGGAGGAAACTTAAGGGATTTTATTCAACACATTTTAGGAATGTTTTCGGGACAATCCAAAGCATTATTCATAGGTATTGGGATCCATTAGATAACATTATTGAAATAGATATGAAAGAGATGCACTATTGCACCAAGGGCTCAATTCTTACTTCTACTTACAAAAGATTATCTATAATACATAGTCCAATTTAACAGGTTTGCCACTTAAACAAATTAGTTAAAAATATATAAATAAAGGGGTCTGGTTAAAGATATCAATAAAACAACAAAAGGGTAACATACAATTTTAGGCAAGTAGGATAATATCAATAAGAAACACAAAATTTAAGGGCATGTAGGATTTTAGACAAGCAAGGTGGTAATGTATATCCTTGCCCTACTAGGGGAAAGATCCCAATAGATATGCATATTTTAATTGTCAAATAAGGCTTTTGTTAACATGTGTTCTATTGACAAAACATATTAGTGTATATAAATATTAAAGTGTACCAGAAGCTAAACATGTAATATCTAATACTTGTTCAAAATTTATTCTATAAAATTAAAAGTAACCAATCACATCTTTCCAAGTAAGAGTCAAGTAATTATACTCTAATGCACAATTATTGGTATATTAAAGGTTAAGTTTTGATCATAGGTTTAAAAAATCCATTTTATGAGCTCTCATAATAAAATCATTTATATTATCAAATGTGTAATGTGTTATACCTTGAAACTTTACTTATAAGTAGTTAAGATGACATATTAAAATAGGTAAAAATTTCAAAGTCTAATGTGATGTTATGGAACCTTAATTCACTATCTAAAGCTAATGGGACTTTATCATATAAGAAACACAAAATTTGACATTTACCCTATAAGGATGCATGGCTAATAGGACATTTCCCCCACAACAAACATAAAATTTGCTTATTTGTTTTTATGTCAACGCAATGTGTACATGTTATATAACATGTATGTGTTCTTTATTGTGTTATATAACACATACCCCTTATTTAAATTTGAATTTAGAAATGAGCCTTTAGGCTCTAAAATGGGTTGGATTTTTGAGCCAAAGGCTTGGGACTATACATCTATAGTCGAGACTGAGAGTTTTAGGAAAAACCAACAAACTTCAACTTCAAGCATCAAATACATAATGGATTTCAACATCAAAATTTGAAAAGTTATTACCATTACGATGAGCACATTGTCCTCTTTCTAAATGTATGATTTTTATAATTTTTGGGCTATTTCAAGGGTCCAAACTATATTTATTTCTAACAACACCTTTTGAGGCCACTATATGCCTCACCCATACATGCCTATTCATGTTTATCTAATTTTTTTCATTGATCTAAATGCAAAACAAATTATATGGTAACAAACTAGGCCTAATTCTACACACATTTAAAAAAAAAGTAATTTTTTTTATAAAGGTAGTTAGGGTGGTCGCACAGATGGCTATCCAATTTTTTGTCAGTTTTAGGATATACTTAATTAAAAAATTAATAAAAAAATATAAAAGAAAGTTCATAAAACACTAAAATAGCTAATATAAATATTCACCAAAGGGTTTCTAACAATATTAAATGATGCTAAAAAATTGGTGGGTTGCACGAAATGGTATAATTTAAATTT
The DNA here is from genome assembly GCA_037957365.1 of Torreya grandis. NCBI lineage: Eukaryota > Viridiplantae > Streptophyta > Pinopsida > Cupressales > Taxaceae > Torreya > Torreya grandis. The sequence goes on from JARHVA010006360.1 coordinate 852,387, forward strand.
TCTTAAAAAAATAGGAGGTCCTCTTCAAAATTAGATGTTTGACCCATTTATACTAAACCATTTTTTAAAAAATAGTTTTTTTGAAACTAGATGTGAAATTTTACAATTCATATTTTTATACCATCTTAACCCATGTTTTCTACATAGAAAGCTTTTATTTTGATACACCCACTTGGTTTTTTAAAATTATTTTTGGCTAAGATTGGGATAATGAGTAGAAAGTCACTTTTGTTTATTCTTTCCTTGTCTAAATTGCATAGGCTAAAGATTAGGTCTGAGGCTTTTGGTTAGAGGAGATGTTTCCCTTGTAAGTTATAAAGGTTTTCTGATCCATTCAATTATATTATGGGATAATTTTGTGTTTAAACATTGAAGAAAAATTCTCAAAAGATAGGTCTTGACCTTGAAACTTACTACATGCAAAACTTGGATTAGGCATAACTTGTCTATGTGTCTCCTTACTACTTAAGATGCTAAACATTTTTGGTCTGAATTGTTAAATATTAGAACTAAGCATTTTAATCATGTTTGTATAATTGTGACTATAAGTGCTATATTCTCTTGTGTGTGGTTATTAGAGCTATACATTGCTTATATCTTAAACATTAGGAAATATTATGTAGTGCGCATTGTGTAATAGATTGCTAGGGATGCTAATGTTCCTCATTATATTCTGGTCACTGATTTACATGTGTAAAGCATGATTGTAGTTGTTAGTGTGATACTGCTCTAGGAGATCTGCATTTATTGGAATATAAATATAAAATGTCAAGCACTATGTAGAGAATAGGGAGAGAAATATACCATCTCCTCTTGTAAGCAAGCAATGAAGCAGTTCCAAAAGGACTAACAGACTCATAATCATTTAGTGATCTCCTTATTGATATGAAGATGAATCCATATGATTCCAAGACATTTGATTTGAATATGAAAGCAATGGTATGTTTTAAATAACCCTATGTATGTTTTCACATGCACTTTTTCATTGGTTTTTGGTTCTCTCACACAATATACTATTTAATATAATGGCTAGACTATACATAATGTTATATCTTCTCTTGAAATTAAGCTTGCTCAATCAATAGTTGAAAAATATAATCTTTATTGAATGTGTTGGACTTTAATATTAAACATGGTAGAGAAGACCACATTGAAAACTATCTTATTTTATTTTTTGAATTAAATGGGTCTTTTATCATGGGATCCCATCATCCCACCAAGAAGAAAATAGAGAACAAATATTATATTTACAACACATCAAAAATGACTGAGGCATCATTTTCTACTAAATCCTCCTATTTAGAAACTTCAGGGACCTTTTGTTATAACCAACAATTGTTGGAGTCAAATTTTTATACAATTTTAATTTTCAAATTAGTAATTCCGTCATTGATTTCTTTTAATATTTGGATCTTAATGTTGGTACTTGCCATAAACATTTTATCAAATAATATCTTAATAAAACCTTTACATTGAAATTCACCTAGATGGTCATACTTTTTATTGATTCATACACCTAGACATCATTGAAATAAAACCGATTCTAGAAATATGAGCTCATCTAGTACAAGAATAATTTATATAACTGCAACTATTATATCCTGAGTAGTTAAATAGGGTTGACCCAAATTCTATAATCCATACAAGTAGGCTTCACTTCCTACAATAAAAGCATATCACTTATTTTATCATTTAGCAATTGAGGGAAGCTGATTAAGCCTAAAATTTATGTTTACATAGTTTTTAACACTCATCAATCCTTCAAGTTCACTAGTTAAATAATGTTTTCTTTAAAAAATAGATCCAAAAGATTCACCAAAAAAACTTAAATAAGAAAAAAATATATTACAGGTAGCCATTCCCTAATTGCATGTTTTCCCTATGTTGCTAAGGAACTATTCTTTCTATTATATGCATTATTTTTTATGATGTAAAAAACTTTTCTTTTTTTCATCCAATCCAGTTGGGGATGCATTTCATCAATTAAATTTCATGAACGTGCCATGGTTTTCTCTAGGTTTAGGTGTCATCATATACTATTTCATGCATTGCTTCTGACTAAAAAATTAGCGAACTTATGCATGCAACAAAATGAAAGTACATATTGAATGATGCTAGTTTTGAACCTTGTGAACTAACTTGTTTTGTTTTTCTTTGATATTCTACTTTCTCTTTGAACATGAACAAATTTTTATTTAAAGTCATCTTCTAAGATGCATTACAATGTGATTTGTAATCTTATAATCAACATATAATTTCCTAAAGATCTAGTATTTATTATTTTCATGATACATTTCTTGACTATGAGCTTCTCAACACTGAACAAAGGTTTGTTTGTGACTCGAGTCTATCATGATCCTGTTCTTGCTCATGATTAAATCTATTCTCAATGCAGGAACAAGACATCAAATCCTGCGATGAATTGTTTTGTCTTCTCTGTCACTAAAACACAAATGCAACTATAATTTCCATGCCCCCACTCACCTCCCCCCTCCTCCATGATGAAACTATTCCTGATGTAAGCATTGATATTTGGAATGTTGAAGAACAAATATGATAGTTGAAGAGCCAAATGCTAGTTTATGGGTTTGTAAAAAAATATAGCAACCACAAGTACATATGTAAGAATTGTTTTGGATACTTATATAACAGTAGCCAGAAGTACAACAGTCATAGCTAGAGCTTCTACAATGGAATTGAACACTATTTCTCTCTCCTCTTGAAGTGACTTGGCACCCCATGCCCTTGTTATATATTGACATAACCTCAATTATAACTACATGTAGGGATGAGTAAAAAGTTATATTTATAAATGAATAAAAAAAACCTATTTACACAAAATATTTATATAAGATGACGCTTTGATGTGAAAACAATTATATATTTCTTATTAAGGTATGATAAATGATGTTGTTTATATGATTATTTGTTGTTGCTATTAATGTGTGTTCATTGTTATGTTTTGAATGAAAATAATTTTTGGTATACTGTATGTTGATGTGATTATGTTGTTGTACGTGTATATTTTAAATAAATCGTTTTTAAATAAAAATTACTCATGATTGTTTATTTGATTTTTAGATAATTTTAAACTTTCAATTAATTTTGTATAATGATTTGATGGGTATATATTTCATGTATTATTACTTTCTATTGTTTGAGAATTCAAGTTGATATAAAATCATGCATAATAAAATATGGCTATGTGAACATTGTGAAGTGTGATTGGTTTATCTAACTACTTTAACATATTAAAAGACATCAATAAACTAATCAATTAATACAATTAATTTATATATATGTTTTATATATAATATATATTTATTGTAATGATGGACTATTGTTTAACTATTATAATTTTCTAAGTGTGATATATGTTTATTTAAATTTTATTCCTCATATCTTATTTTTATTATTGAGAATAAATTCATTATATATAACTAATTTATTGTAAGAATTTATATTCATGTGATTCCTTTTTAATTGAAATGTATTATTTTTCACATTGTAAACTACTATCTTAAATAAATGATAAGAATCAAATCAAAATTCTTAAAAGTTCGTTTTTCCTTCACTAGAGGATTAAGCACATATTCCTGCTTGTGTGAAATATTGGTGATATTTTCTAAGTGCACCGTATGTAATAGGTCTCTACCAAGGTGTTGGCAAAGAGGGTAAAATCCTACTGATGTTTTTATTAATGTCATGTCCCCGGCGTGTTGAAAGAGTGGGTAGGATATTGCTGCCATATGCCAATTAATTATTGATGTTGGTTTGGTGGATATGATGAAAAAGTGATTTCTTTTACGTGTGAGTGAAATTTTATATTATTATCCATGCTTTGTTGTTGATGATTTACGTGTTTTATATTTTCAATTTTATTTATTTATATATTTGTTAAATGTATTTTGATGTTCTAGCTAGGTTTGTTAGTGATACTTCATGCATCACTTGGTATGCCCAGTGATCCTCGCCACTACCTCGTAGATACATGATAAAAGTGGGAAACTTAGTATTTTTATTCCATTAGGGATAGCTTATTTGGATTTGTGTAAAAACCTTAATTAGCTGAAAATGTTAACATAACATTATAATTGTAATTGTAATTCTAATTCTAAATATTATTTAGAATAAATATTAGTACATGCATGAGATGTTATATAAATGTTATAAATGTTTGGATGTCGATAATGTTGAATGGATGTAATTGTGTGCATAATTTTTATGGAAACAAAACATCAAGGGTTATGTTGCTCGAACGCAGGAAGTATGCAACATATTGCCTAGACTTATGATTGTATAGGCCAATGGTTATGTATTAACTTAGATGATACATATTAATTTTAATGTGGATTATCAAACATTTTTATATATATCATTTTATGATTTTATATTATATCATGGTAAAAATGAAATTGATTATAGTTATGATAAGTGATTAATTAATATGTTTTTATTTTTGTCTATTCATACCAAAAAGATACTATGATGATTTTGGTATACACAAAAGAAACAAGAGTTTATGAATTGTTTTTAATCTTTATTATGTTTGTGTGTGTTATGTTTATACATTTCTATAAAATCCATTTTAGGTAGTTTTGTTACCAAAGTGTGATTTAATAAGTACACAAATTTGTTCAATGCACATTTAATTTTCATTGCTATTCTCACTTATTTGAGGGTTAGATGTATTTTGTAGAATCATCCCACTTTTCATTGCATCAATAGAAATATCACACTTGCCTCTTTATTTTCCTATATGAAGAACCTTTGGTCCTTTATGAAAAATTATAATGTATCTTAGATTCATCCCTTAAGCTAATGGAGATATAGTATGTAAGAGTTTCATATTTTAGTGTAACCATTGCTGGTTCCAAAGATTTACATTATATATTTCATTAGTGTAATACAAACTGATTTTGTTGGTGAATGTATTTCTCTCTTTTGAGTACCTTATGTAAAGGGTATATGCATAGAGTTGGGGGATAATTCTATGGACATATCCTATAACATGTATGTATTATTCACATAATGCATACTCTTTACTTTTATTAAATATTGGTAATTATGGATCCATAATGCGTACACATTATGTGATAACACTTACATATTATTAAGTAACCTATAGACATTATAATAATATGTATTATTAACGTATTTCCTATGTATTAAAAAACCCATGGATGAATGCTGCTATTTCATATCTTTACAACTAACAAAAACTATTCTGTTATCATGTTTCTCCTTAAAAGGCCTCAAAACTTGACAGAAGTCCATTGGAAAGCTCAACACGTCCTGAACTTCACAATACCCCCATATAGATGAGATAAGTGATTAAAAACTACACCTATTAACCTTGTATTTTATAAATTTTTGTTTTTTTACATTACTTAATTTGTGAATGGTTTTTTAAAATAGACCAATCCACTGCAATAGACCATTACTATCCCCTCCATGTACCCAACCCTCCTAATCTTCTAGCCAATCCTCCACCAAAACCTCCTAATCCTTTGGATAACCCTCTACCTAACCCTCCTAACCCTTATATGCCTCGACTTAACCCTCCTATAATTCCACAAGATACCCTAGGTAGCCAGGAGGATCTAACTTCACACATTGTATAAACCAAAATTGAAATTGAGCAATTAATCAAGAGAATGAGGGATCCCACATATCTATCCAATTACCTAGAGTCAATATTGGGTCAAGTTAACTTGATAATGAGTCAAACTAATAGATGGGCATCATATTTGAACATTTATAAGGATTATTATGATGAAAAATTGTTAGCACATGAGGTCAAAAATAAAAAATTGTCAAAAGCATCCATTTGTGCATTATTCATTGACCCAATCACCAATGGACAATTTTTAGTAACTACTAAATATTTTCCAATCCATAGGTGCCAAAACAATTTGATCAAAGCAATTTTTTGGGACTGATAGTGGATGGTGTTTGACTATCCACCATGTAACAACCATGAGGTCCTATTGTATTTTTTAAAGAAACTCTACTATGATTTTATCCTTAGTGAGATTCTATTTTTTTTATTATAGTGAGTTTCAAAGCTAAGGGAAAGGATCTATGTAGGATCAACCAGGTGTATGTCATGCACCTAATAACCTTACAAGGATCCCTATCCATAATCCACTTCATATTATCCCCTTTGAGGTCAAGTAGGTCATGAAGATCATCACTCTACATGTGATTAGTGTTCTTAATGATAAACTCATTCAACATATAAGTAGGATTTTAGTGACTAGTTTTGGAGATATGCCACCTAGTGTGCATACCTAACTCCATCCTTGTAGATAATGTAGAGCTATATGTACTGGACCTTTTGATGATGGATGCATGTTTCTTTTATATAAATTTCATGTAAAATTTAAGCTATATTTGTAAATTTAAAATCTATAAATTAATTCAAATAGAAAATGAATAATATATGTGTAATTTTTTAGGTTGTAAGAGGAGATAGTGCCTTCATCATCATAGTCTACATTTGTAGGATTCAATTTTACATAGCCATTATTTACATATGTGAATCCAATTATTGTCCCATCCACTATTGCATTTGCCTATGTTAGTGTGACACATTTTACTTATATAGAGGTAAATTTTTGAGTTAATCTTACAATATTGGTTTAATAAAGGAGAAAAAATTGTCATATATCTTTGACACTTTGTAGAAAACTAACTGAGGCATTATTTGTTTAGTTGATGTCATGAGTAAACACTCCTCCATCACTGTGAGTGGAGAAAGTTGTTGGACCATCCACTACTACATCTTCTTGTGTTAGTATGACACCTTTTACTTATATAGAGGTAAAAATTTTAGTTAATATTACACTCTTGGTTTAATAAAGGAGAAAATTTTGACATATATATTTCATATTTTATAAAAACCTAACTGAGACCTTGTTTGTTCAGTCGATTCTCTGAGTAGACACTCCTCTATCACTATGAATGAAGATAGACATAGGCAATTCTACAATAATATCATCACACAAGCCCTCACAAAGGTACATATTAACTTATAATTTTCCTAGATACTTGCCTCACAAATATAAGTTATGTGAATGTATTGTGTATGAAGGTTTATTCCATGAATTATTATAGTCCCATTCATATTATTGTTTGAGAAGTTCCTCATATTTATTACTTATTTCAAATGCTCATTCTTATAGCTCAACCTACTATTGATCCAATCAAGTGTCAAAATCAAATTGAGCAGGAACATTATATCACATTAAGTGCATGTTTAAATGTTTTATATTCTATTTTAAAATTATTTTATCAACTTGATTTATTTTATTTTATGTTAATTTTCTAATAATACTTGTATTTGAATAAGTTCAACTACAAGAGAGTTATGAGCATAAGACCTATACTTAGACCTTGGAGCAATCCAAGGAATTCGAGGGATATCCATCTACCAACATGGAATCCAAAGGAGGTTCTTCTTTGAGGAAAGAAAAAAGAGGGAGGCTATTTGGTGATTAGCTCACATTTTACATTATGTACATTTTTGTATGCTTATATGGCAATGTACACAATTTTTGTATGCCTATTTTAAAGTCCATATATTATTGATATTGTATATATACTAATATGGCATTCACCTAACATTCTATTAGATATTTATTTTTAAATACTTTATGGCTTTTATTATTATACTATAAAACTAATTTATGATAAATGAGATTTTTGTTTACTTCCAAACCAACAATGAAGAGTAATGTTTGACCATTCATATACATTTGATAATTTTAGGTGTCTATAGCACCTGAGATGCCCTAAATACTATCCAAATATTTCCCTAAGAATATAGGGCACTCATTTTAGTATTCACCAAGTCAAGATGCACCCATTCTCATGTTCTTTCTTTTTCCCTTTGACTAATTTGACATTGATTTTGGCACACTAATATGGTCCTAATTGAAATTAATAGTTTATATTTTATAAAATTATTTTATTTTATTTAGTACAAATAATCACTAAAAATCACACTGAGCATTCATATGTAATTATTAACAACTCACAAACATTATAAAGAGATAAAAAAACCATAAGTGAATTGATTGTTTTGGAAAAATATCATTTCTTGTGTTATATTTTTAACACCAACCTAAGGTTTGTATATCTCTTAACTTACTTTCATTTATACAATTTAATGTTTAGATGGTGTTGTAGATCAATATTGACCCTCAACACATGTCTCGAAATCTCAATTTATTTTCCATAATATTCAGATAATGTGACCATTTGGGGGTAAGGGGAAGAATTAATTTTTTATTAGATATAAGTCTGTCAATGTAAAAATAAAATCCATTAAGGCTATATAAATGCAATCACAAATTTATTTCAAATAATGATTGTCACATGTTTTATGTACCCCTAATGTTGTGTAGATGTCCAAAACATCCATGACACATTGTACATTTATCTTTGTAAATTAATTTCATAACTTTAGGTTAGGTCACTAGCACTATTGATCAAACATTTCAAATTCAAATTCAAATAACCATTGTTGGATTTTTATTTTTCAAGATAAGTGCTAACACCCTATGTGAAAGTGGGAACAATATAATTCACTAACACCCCGTGTGAAAGTCATGCGGTAATGAGAATAATATAATTTTTCATATTATATGCAAAATAATACTAATGATATTTTTCACCATTAATTTATTTTCGAAACATTTATTACCATTTCATGAAACTACACCCATACCCTTAAAATAGTTTGTTAGTAAAAAACTAGTTTGATTTCTCTAATTGCTTAGCTATTCAGGTCACTAACAATACTCTCTCTATGACTTCTACTAGATCTTTTTATCCTCTATTATATATCCACTTATATTGGTCTCTTAGGGACCAATGAGACTTATCCTCATATCAGGATCCTTCTAGCTTACCAAGACTATTACTCTTTCTTAAATCATCTATCACACTCTTTTATACTCTTACACAGAGTTTCAATGCATTCATAAGGCTTAGATATATAGATATGACCCTTGTTATCTATAATAAACCTTGATTACCTTAAACCATATAGGTTTTGAAATCTTTATAATATCATAATAGAGGTTCTTTGAAAAAGGGAACCCACTTGAGCATAATAATAGGGACTGAAAATAAGTACATATCAAATTCTAAGATTTTTCTCTCAATCATTTTCCTGCTAAGGTCAATTTATCTTCATTATGTTTATCTTAGAGTGTATATAGTTTCATGAATCCTAATATCTTCTCAGAAGGTGTTCATAGATTATAAGGCATATCCAACCTTCCTAACATATTTAAAGGAAGGTAAACAACATTCTCTCACTTCATCAATAATATAATCAAGCCTATGTAAAACTTCAAACATAATTCTAATGGACTTTATACAACTGTATCTATCATTCCCATCAATATGAAAGGGGAATGGCATGTGTTTCCAAAACACTAACATCTAATTACACCTCAAAATACATTTTCATTATTGTTCAAGAGGGAAGAAACATTGAAAATAAATATTGTCAAAGTTAAAGATGTTATTTGAGAACTCCATTTATGGTGCTTCTTCACTACAAACTAGCACTTCCAACATGTCCAAATGGGTAGATAACATATAGGACCATGTTTTTATCCTCTCATTATGCCCACTAGACAAACCCACCACCCATTCTACCCTCAAGAATTCCCTTCCCAATATAATAAAAATGTATAATTTTAACCTGACTTCAGATATGCATGTAAAGGAAATTATAATTTATTTTGATTAACCATAACTTCCCTCATATCATTGTATCAGACATACATTTAAAGTAAATTATAATTCATTTTGATTAATCATAAGATCCCTCCTATCAATGTATGAAAACTATTATTTCACCTTGAATCACTTTGACCAAAACTTTGATAGTAATTTGTGTCATAAGTTATAGTAATGGGTTCTAGAATGCAACGTTTTAGTAGTGAAGAGATAACTTATCTAGCTCTGACATGTATTTTTAGCTCTGAGACACCTGTGTGAATGTATATCACTTGGATTGTGTGTGTGTGTGTGTGTGTGTGTGTGTGTGTGTGTGTGTGTGTGTGTGTGTGTGTGTGTGTGAATGATACATTTTTACATGACCTTGACATCTAAGCCTATCTAAAAATATATTTTCAATACTGTTCAAGAAGGTAAAAACTTTAATAATAAATGTTGTTAAAGTTCAAATTATTATTAGATAACTCCATTTATAGTGATTCTTCAGTGAAAATTGACACTAAAAACACATCTCAATGGGTAGATAATGTGTATTACCATGTTCTTATCCATTAATCATGATCGGTTGACAAACCCACCACCCATTTTGACCTCAAGAATGACTTTCGTAATATAATAAAAATGTAAAATTTTATCCTAACTTTAGACACGCATATAACATAAAATATAAGTTATTTTGATGAACCATAAGATCGATACTATTGATGTCTAAAAAATATTCTTGTACCTTGTATCACTTGGTTCGAACCTTTAATAAAATTTGTGGCATAAGTTATAGTAACATGTTTTAAAATATAAATTTTTGATAGTGAAGAGATATCTTCTCAAGATATAACAATTATTTTTACCCCTAGGACTCCAGGTTAAAATATATAACTTAGAATTCATATATATAGATGAATTACATGTATTTCCATGACCCCAATGTCCAAGTCCACTTGGAAATACATTTTCACTATTGTTTAAGAGGGAAATAAATTGATAACAAATATGGTCAAAGTTCAAGCTATTGTTCAAGAACAATATTTCCAATTCTTATTTGCTAAAAAATAGAACTAAAAATACATGGATTGGTGGATAACATTTATGATTATGTTCTTTTCCTATCTTCATTATCTATTGATAAATCAATGACCCACTTTGGCCTCAAGAATGCCTTTCTTATTACATAAAAAATGCATAACTTTATCCTAACTTCAGACATGCATAGAACGTAATCTATAATTCATTTTTATGAACTATAAGATACCACCTATGGGTGCCTAAAATATATTTTTTCACCCTAGATCATTTTGGATAAACATTTGATATCAATTCATTGGCATAAGTTACAACAAGTCCTAAAATGTAATTTATTGACATGTAAGAGACAACTTCTCGAGCTCCAACATGCATTTTTACCTCTGGGATCCCTAGGCAAAAATATATCACTTAGATCATGTATAGATAAGATAATTACACATGGTCATATATACATGACATCAAATTCCTCCAGGATATACATTTTCAATACTATTCAGGAGGGTGAAAACACTAACAACAAATGTTGTCAAATTTTGAGTTGTTATTAAAGAACTCCATTTTTAGTACTTCTTCACTATATAATGGCACTACCAACATGTCTTTATGGGAATATAATGTCTAAAAATAGGTTATTTTCCTCTCTTAATGCTTTTTTGATGAACCTACCACCCATTCTAGTATGAAAAATGCCCTTCCCAATACAAGAAAAAAGTAAAATTTTAGCCTATTTTATGACATGCATAGAATGGAAAATATAATACATTTTAAAGAACCATAAAATACCTCCTCTATTTTTATTATTTTTTTATCACCCTATATCACTTTATCCTAACCTTCGAGATCAATTTGTGGTATAAGTTGCAGTAATGAGTCCTAAAATGCAATGTTTTGGCATGTAAGAGCCAACTTCTTGAGATCTAACAAGCATTTTTAGCTCTAAGACTCCTAGGTGAAAATATATCAATTTTAGCATGCGTGCGTGCGCGCGCACACACACACACACACACAAAAATTATTCCATGATTTTTATGTCTAATTCAACTCAAAAATACATTTTCACTAAAGTTTAAGAGGGTGGAAACACTAGTAATAAATGTTGTCAAAGTTAGAGTTGTTGTTTGAGAACTCTATTAATGGTAATTATCCACTAAAAATGGCACTATAAACACATATAAATGGGAATATAATATTCAATACCACATTATTTTCCTCCCATCATTCTTGATCAACAAACCCACTACCCATTCTAGCCTCAAGATCACCCTTCCCAATACAAAAAAAAATGTAAAATTTTAGCCTAACTTCAGACATGCATAGAACATAAACTATACGTAATTTTAATTAACCATAAGATACATACTCTAAGTTTATAAAAACTATTCTTTCACCCCAAAGTAATTTGGTCAAAAATTCAAGAGCACTTCATAGAATAAGTTGCAATAATGGGTCCTCAAATGCAATTTTTTGGCATGTAAGAGACAACTTCTTGAGCTCTAACAAGAATTTTTACCTTTAGGACCCCGATGTGAAAATATATAAATTGGATCATGTTTATATATTTTAATTATATATTTTTAAATAACCCTAATCTCTAATTCCACTTAGAAATACATTTTCACTACTGTTCAGGAAGGCGGAAACATTAACAACAAATGTTGTCGAAGTTCAAGTTATTATTCAAGAAATCTATTCTTGATGATTTTTCATTACAAAATGTCACTGAAAACATGTCCACATTGATGGATAATATATATAACCATGTCTTTTTCCTCCTATCATGACCGGTCGATAAACCCACCACCCATTCCAGCCTCAAGAAGGCCCTTCCCAATAAAAGAAAAAGGTAGAATTTTAGCCTAACTTTAGATATGCATAGAATGGAAACTATAAATAATTTTTATGAAATATAATATATATTATATACATGTATTAAAACTCTTATTTCACCTTGGATCACTTTGGCTGAACCTTCGATAGCAGTTCATGGCATAAGTTGTAGTAATGGGTCCTTAAATGCAACTTTTTGGCATCTAAGAAACAATTTTCAAGCTCTAATAGGATTTTTTACCTCCAAGACCCATAGGTGAAAATAAATCACTTTTATAACATCTATATAGGTTAATTAAATATGTTTCCATGACCGTGATGTCCAAGTCCACTCAGAAATACATTTTCACTAATGTACAGGAGGGCAAAAACACTAACAATAAATATTGTCAAAGTTTAGGATATTATTCAATAACTATATTTATGATTATTATTAAATATAAAATGTCACTTAAAATAAATCCATATGGGTGGATAAATTATTGGAACATGTTTGTGGCCTCTCGTCATGTTAGGTCGATAAACCCACCACCCATTCTGGAGTGGATTACAATGTACTCATACAAGAGCATAAAAAGCTTGGAAGAGCTTAAATACGGTCAATAAAAAATGGAGATCCTATATTGAGATCTATTAAAATCCCTAATACCTTTAATTTTTTCAAAACCTACATGGATGGCCTATAAGATGTTTTTTCAAGCGTACGAGCTCACATGAAAAGGTCTGTAGTTAATTGAAAAGAGATAATTTTGGGTATTTATGATTGATTTAAGCATGTTCATGTCCTTGTATTAATTAATATATATTTTATAGGACAAAATAATATTCTAACTAAGTTATCACCATGAACAAAGGTGAAATGATCAGTCACAGGCCTATACTCAAAGTGAAAAAGCGAATGTTGTCAACAAGTTTTTGCATGGTTAGAGATATTGAGTCATTAGAAGCACTCCAAGGTGATGCATAAATTTTTTAAGGTAATATAAAATAACTAAAATAATCCCAATTTATATAATAAGATCCATCAAATGTCATTTAGGCCTCCAAAGTCAATTCCATACCCCAAATGCATCATACATCCATAAATAGGGTCTATAGGCATGGGATTATATGATTATGGTGATTATTCTTGATTTTATATACCCATAAAATTATTGGAATTTTTATATGGGTTTTAAAATGTATAAAAAATAATAATTAGCTCTTGAGAACCTAAAAATCTCAAGACACGATTTTATTTCTAAACTAGCCTAATTATTGCCATGTAGATCATAGTTTGCACAAAAAAAGGGCCATAACTTGGATTTTATTTCTAAAAATGACTTTAAATTTATATTTAATCTCAAAATTTCCATTTAAAATAATTTTAAATTGTCATAATTTATCTATTATACTTGAGGTGAGTTAAAATGAAAACAACATAGGCCTTGTGTCATAAGTCAAGTTCTGTTGATATAAATGATATAAAATATAATTTTTAAATTATTTATGAATTTTTTAATATTTTTTAGGTGTTATATATCCTTAAAATTCAATATAAATTTTTTTCTAGATGATTGTTCGCAAACATGGCCTTGTTTCTAAGCCTAAATGAGCTAGGTTGAGTAGCAAGTAATCACTTTGTGAAGGTATTCGATATTACAATGTAAATTTAATATTTAAAATATTATATAAATTTTTTTTATATATTTTTCAATACCATTCTCATCTTGTATCTCCATTCTTACTCTTCATCCACCTCCAAACAAACCTAGCAAGTTAGTGGCCTAGTCAACCTGCTTGAAAGCAAAGTGATAATGGCCCAAGGTGAGAGTTTGGCATGATTTAATCTATGAATTTTTAATTATTTTAGGTATAATATCTCATTATTATCATAATATTATTTATATATACACTATCCACCTTAACTACACTAATGATGTGTATTGGTGTAGTCAATAATTAAGAGGATCTAGTTTGCCTCTCCAAGGAAAGATGTCTCTAATTTGAGGTTTTCTATCACATTTTGAGATGTAATAAGACTTAAAAGTATGAATATACTTTATTACATGATCAATGTGTAAAAATGGCCATAAGTGGGGATCCTATGTTGAATATAATACAATATCATGAAGATACTAGTGAATGTAGTGAGAGAATGACAACTTGGGAGTTTACAATCATTTACATGTAGGTAAGAAATAATAAATGTTGAATGAGAAGATAGTTATAAAATGATCTCCTAGGAAATGTGTTTTTAATAATGTCAAACATGCTACCTATACATGTTAATCAATCAAATAGTTACTTGATGGATTCTAGGAAGAATTGAAGGTCTTTCAAACTACCCTATAATAATGGAACTACTTCATGGGAATTAAAAATAAGTTGGTTGAAGAAGAAGTGAATCATTGAATTCCAGGACATGGTGAGTTAAGATAAAAATATAATTAAGTAGACCACCATCCCTAAATATATTTCAACTCATGAAGGAATTTGACCACATCAACCACTTCAAATAGCCACAGAGTTCCTTTCTACATCTTCCTTCATTGAAGGCAACATCATTTCAAGGACAAATGCTAAGTACTTTTAGCGAGTTTCAATTAGATTCAAGAATATGAAATTATTTAGTAACATTTCCAACTACGTGATGGTGGAAGCTTATATGGCACCACTAAACTACAAAAAAATGTTAGTAACTAATTAAAAATGAAATTTATATGTACTATGTACAAAATCCCAAAAAATGGTAAAATTGATTATATCTACATTTTATATGTCAACATATCTACACATTTCAATCCTTGGAACACTAGGATCTACTCCAATCTTGATAGTAACAATAAAAGCTTCATAATCAGAGTCACAAACTTTTCATATATTTTTATTTAATGGCCTCCCATAATATTTTTCAATTGAATATTCATTACAAGAACTTAATTTGAATAGTTTAGTATCTTATTGTGTGTTTCAAAGTATTGAAACAACCATACATAATTTTTTTTTATTAGATATCATCAAATCCAAGCTCTAGTGACTATCACAAACCTAGTAGGATACTCAATCTTTTCTTCATCTATGACTCTGGAAATCAATTTTTTATTTTTCTCTACAAACCAACATAAGTAGTAATTTTCCCCCTCCTTATTGTCCTCATCTACAATAACTACAAAATCATGCTGTGTCAAAAAAAATATATTTAATGACACTATATGAAGATAGATAATGGGATTAAATAACACATAATGAATAATATTCTACATGGTTGTCTTAGAGAAAAACATGGTCAAAGTCATGTGATGATGCCATATCTATAGATTGTAATGCTCATGGAACCTGATATGTGTTGATTGAAATTAGAGGTCTGCAACTCCAATCATCCACCCACTATTATGACTCACACTCATTCCAAATAGAGTCCATTAATTCAAAATAAAAATGTGACAAATGTCTCATATAAATAGTCCATAATCCTACATTTGATCTATGAAGTGAGTGGAGATTACTTGAATCTATTACAACCATACAATCTTCATACTTTGTCAGGTTTTCTTCCTTTATTAACCAAAAATATCTATAAATAATAGAATTTAGTTGAGCACCATGGAACATGTTCTCATTACACCATCCAACTATGCTTTACACATTAGTCAAATAAACACCCTCATGAAATTCTAACTCTTCCCTTGTAACTACTCTTTTCACACATGCTCCATTACCATCATGCTCCCATTTTCCATGGCTGACCTTATTGAAAGTCTAAATATTATCTACACCAATGGTAACATGTATCCTACTCAACCAATAAAACATCTGTGCATTCTTTCATTGTGATGTGAAATTATCTAACTAAATGTAATGTTGTTTGAAATGGATGTTCCTCTCAATCAATTGTCTATAGAACTTTTCAAAATAACTGTGTACATAATTTGTACAATGTGATTGGTCATCATTAATCTAGAAATGGTACTCGCTTAACATTTTTTTATCTTTCTTGGTATTATTAGGTCCATAGATGAATGCTATATGTATGAATATGGAAACTTGTGATGAGCTGTAATATTATGACCGGACTTTCATTTATGGTTTTAATGTGTAATTTTCAAAAAAGTTTACTACTCAAATAATTGAACCAAGTGGAAATGTGTCCTTTCTTATCTTGAAATGTTCATCCATCCATTTAGCCCTTTATGTGTGCCTTACATACTCATAAATAATTTTTTCCCTGAATTTGACCATAAATTCTGAAATGGGTATCTCTTTTGTAACAATCTCATAACTTTTAGATGCTATGTCATCTTTTGCTTGATAAGTCACAAATTTATATTTGCTCAAACCAACAAATTCCTATCCAATAGCACTTTTTTCATGTTCATGGAAATAATTTTTATTTATTTTATCAATCCACCACAAATGTTGTAATTTCCATCAAAATATGTTCTATTATAAAAGACTTGGTCATCTAGTTTTTCACCAAAAAAAGGTTGGAATAAATTTTCTGGTTGATTTTGGTAGAACTTCTAAGCCATACTCATACAATATATTATTAGTATGCAAAGTACAATTAATATGACACAAAACATCATAGTCCATTTCAAAATCAACATGTTACCTACAAAAATAAGTGGTGTGCATGTGATTTACTTTTACTTAAAAAGGTTTGGCCATCTAAAAATATATTTGACTAATAAAAATTTGTGGATACTTTTACAAGAACTTAAAGTAAAATTGTGTTTGATTCATATCTATTAAATGTTTTGGATGTGTTTCATGGTTACTAAAACCAAATCTTATTTTGACTACATTTCTTACATTTGGTGAAACTTTAGAATTGTCCTTACAAAATTGTGTAACTCTTTTATAGAATTGGCTATAGCCTTTTCCTTTCATGGAAGTCGACAAGAGAATTCCCAAATATCATTGATATTGGGTTTATTAATACTTTTGAATCTTGAAATTGATTTCATTAAAGTTTTTATATTTATATCAAGTGTTTGAATTATTTTGAACTCAATTATTTTTC
>JARHVA010006360.1:875000-925000 GCA_037957365.1 Torreya grandis
CTAAAATATACCAAGAAAACACTTACTTATCAATCAATCAACTAGACAAAAAAGATATTCTACCCTTCTCATCCCTATTTGCAGGTATAAATCATTCAAAGAATAGACCATGAGAGACATTTATCAAACTATAGGTTATATCAATGCATGAATCATCATCTAGTATATGTAATCCTTGTGTACATGCATTATAGGGTCATCCATATTACAGGTATAAATAATTCAAGGAATACACCATGAGAGAGAATTATCAAACTATAGGTTATATCAATGCATGAATCATCATCTAGTATATGTCATCCTTGTGTACATGCATTCCCACATAGGGCAGAACTATTGAGACCCTCCTTGGAGTATTAGATATGTAGGTATTACTCACTGACAAAGGGGTATTTGAGGTCAATTCAACACCATGATCCCACTAACTTATTTTTTATAAACTCATTATACAGGGGAATAAGGGTGAATAACTAGGGTTTAATCAATTATAAAAGAGTGATAACCTATATCCTAGTTTTGAATTTAGCATCAAATTGGTGGTAGAAAACTAGAAAAATGAAGTTGGTTACATTGAGATCCAACTATTATTATATATTAGATGTGTACGTCACAACCAGATACTAGCACTAATGTTATTATCTAGATCTATCAATAGTGTATGTGGCTACATAAGTATAATATAGAGAATCTAATGATTGATCCAAAATATCAATCCTACATACTATGTTCCTATTTGTAGTCTATATTTGGTTTTTCACAGTAAACCAACTAAGAATCATTCTTCCTTGGTATTATAATAAATTAAAAATATTAAAAATATAGTAATTTCTATTTTAAGAATATTTATCTATTATAATTTAGAATATTCATTTATTTGAGTGTAAAATTAATTGAACTATTGTAGATAAGTTTATAACCTGTGTTCTTCAACTATTTATATATTTTTAACACTCTCCCACATATATAAATTTTGGGTTAGATATTTGTGAAATATGAACTTTAATATTTAAATTTTAGTTTGACCTAAGGTTTCCTTATTTAATTTATCCATGAATTCTGATTTCTGATTTTAAAATAATAAAAATCCAAAAATTTGAATTTATGTCTATAAAATAATGTTTACTATAGATCCATATACTATTTATTTCATGGCACAATGTATTATGCTAATACTTTCTTGTTATTCATGATACATTGTTAAACCATTTAAAAATATAATCAACTAGAATAACCAAATGGTAAAATATAAAGAGAGTGTTTCTAAACAAGATCAAAACTTTACTATCTTTAAAAATATTTTTTTAATTACATAGAGAAAATATCCCAGTGCCAACATGCATGATCCCAATGGTTTTTTCTTCATATATACTATTTGAGTGACAACTACCATCCTGCTCACATTATTCACCCATTACTTATATTGGATTCTATGTTCCATGTTGTCACTACACGAAGAGGTAAGGTTGCCCAACCTATCCTTCCAACTTTTAATATACACCAAGTTCCTCCTTGGTTTAAAATAATAATATACAATAAATTATATGATCTTTTTGACCAATTTAGCAATATACATGCTAATATCTCAATCCTTGAGCTTTACCAAAAATCTAATGTCTATAAGGATATATTATATGAATCTCTATGTGAAACACAAGTATTAAGTGATTAAGAACCAAATTAATTTATAGATATTATGCAAGATAGTTTGAAAGATGTTATTAACTAAGAATTATCTTTATTTATACAAGTTACTATGCATAAAAATGTAATAAAAAGAGTGTTAGTAAATAATTGATGTGACCTAAACATTTATAGCACATAATTATTGGAAAAAGGGAATATATACCAGTCTCTTCCAAAACTTATATGCACATATCGAAAGATTTGCTAACTCATATAGCTTGCAAATTAGACAAATCACATTAGATGTGACAGGACCAAAAATAGTATAAATTGCATTCCCAATAATGTCTCAGTCATTGAATCATAACTTACTCTTAGGTAGACCTTGGATACATGTGATGGAGGTTTTGCCATATACATGACATCTATGTGTCAAATTCATACATGATGGGGAATTATGGACAATTGCTACTAATAATGAGCCCTTCAATATTTTATAAATGATACATTCTAACATGGATGGGCTTCCTAAAATCATACCATCAAAGTATTATATCCCACTCAAAATTAAATAAAATTATGTGATGCATGAATCAATAAAAATAACTCAAGAATACATACTCATTCTTAGGAACAGCCTAGAGGATCATCTTCTCCATTTGCAAAAGTTTTACCATATAGCCAAAGATGTAGGAATTGTGCTCTCAGAGACAAAGATTTAATTACGTAAAAATGAATGTAAATTTCTTGGCATGGTTGTAAATAATTCAAAGTTGTAGTTTTAACCACATATAAAGGAAAATATTTTTGAATTTCCAAATCAAATGGATAATCCAAAGTTGCAAACATTTTTAGGAATGCGAAATTACCATAACAACTTTTATCCAAATGCTAGAAAAGATAAGTATATTTTAAGAGAATTACTTAAAAATAAGAACTATTATCATTTGACTTCTGAACATACTCAGACATTTCAGAAGATTAAATCTAAAGTCTCATCTTTGCATAAATTGTATATACCAAAGTCTAATCAATTTATTGTATATACTAATGCCTTTACCTATGCTTGGGGTGGTGTGCTAGTATGTAAAGTTTTAAAGTAAGAATATGTTTGTTAGTTTTCAAGTGGAGTCTTTATTGAGGATGTTTTAAAATGGATTTCCTCGGATAAGGTTTTCTATGCTATTAAAAAGTGTTTAGAAAATTTTGCTTTAAAACTCATGCATCTTCCCCATTTTGTAATATGTACTGATTGCTCCAAACTTCTTATATTTAAAGAAAAGGATCATGGTAGCAAAGACAGAAGAGATAAATATATTAGATAGAAATATTATTTCAATTAGTTTAACTATACAGTCAAACATGTCCAAGGAAATAAAAATATTATTGTAGATTGGTTAAGTAGTCAATCTACTACCATGATGATACATCAACCTTGTCCTAGATTCAATCTAACAAGAATTTTTAACCAAATATTTTTATCTTTGAATATTTTAATCTATGACAATATCCTCAGAGAAGGATTGCATCCTAGATATTGTCAATTCTCCCATGAAGCATCTATAGATCTATAAATGTCAGGAGCAGCTCATGTAGTAGTTAGCCAACATATAAATGAAGGGATAATCACTATTCACCATCTTAATAGTGAATTACTTATCCAATATTTTTTTGATTTAATAAAAATGCCACAATGTACATCGAATATTAGAATCAAGAAACCCCATCATGAACACCTTTATAGGTGGATTACACACTTTGGCCCATATCTCATCCATGAATAGGAATAAAATAGCTAGGACATAGTGGTCCACACCATCATAAGGAGATAACCTGAGTTGTAATCTTATTTCTACATCATCCCATGATATGAAGATAATGATGGAGATAGATATTATAATACACGTCATGTTTTCTAGATAAGATGTTTATTCCATCCAACTAGTGAAAATGACTTGTTGATAGAAGAATAAGCCTTACTGGACCCACAACCTTTAATGTCTTCTTCATCAAATGATTTGTCTAGAGGATCAAATACCACCTCACTATAAGCTCTTTTGTGTTTTAAATCATGATTATACTTACATAACCTTGGCAGAGATTCTAGGGGGGACCTTTCATTTTTGCTATAAATAAAAGGTTAAGCCTTAGTATTAGATCATCAAACAATTTAAGAGTGATAGTGTGTGTGTGTATGTGTATACAAAGGGTATGCTCTTGTCTTGATTGAAAAGGATCTTGAGAATCAAAACCTCTCTATATAAAAATAAAATTATATAATCAGTGTGTTTTCTTTATAATATCAAAGTTAGAGTGATTCAACACCTACCTACTACCACAAGTTTCTCTCATCTTGATGATTAAGAACTCAAACATTTTTTTCTATCTCAGGCATTAAAATCCACCATTCATGAGTAGTACCCTAGATAAATTTTGTAGCAAAAAGAGTCATTATAGGTGGATGAATATTTGAGTCTACTTTTATTACCCTCCTGGAGTTACACCTGGCATTAATTTCATTTAGGGGATTCAAAATAGAATCTATATTTAGATACCATGGTTGTAAAGAAATTTGTGTCCTTTACATTAGGCTTGTAGATGGAACTTTAGATGGAACTATTGTTTTATCTTCTTCCATGACTAGCTAGCCTAAGTTGGTTTCTAACTCAAAAAATTTAGTATCTATAGTAGAAAGATGGTCATTGAATATAGAGATTGTCTGATGAAGGTTATTTACTTTATCATGGGTAGGCTATACATAATTCAATGTCTGGGCTGTATAATTTTTTATTTCATTATAGGTTTGTCTTAGATTCTAAGCATGATCTTTAATTATAGACAATCTAGACAAATAATTTCTTATATACAAGACATCTCTACAAAGATCATCAAAATTTTAAATTTTTTGAGAATGGTACCTAGATATATAATTTATCTATTAGAACTCATTAGATGGTTCTAGATCAAAACTAATAGGCTGAAAAGCTATAGATAAATAACTAATTCTACCTTTTAGTTGCTTATATACACCCTTGTGAGGGGGCCATCTACCTCCTCTAAACATAGTAGTCTGGTTCTTTATATAATACTCCAAATTATTTTCTCTAAGAAGATTCATCATTTTATGTGGTAGATCGGTATGATGTAGTCCTTGATTTATATCTTCATCTTGGATAAGAATAGTTCCTTCCTAATAGCTTTTCCTATAGAGAGAGAAGATGTTCTTCTTCTTGGGGAAGACATACATGATTTTATATGTTGAAAGGACAAGGCTCTGGGTAGAATATTAGTAGATCTACAATCTATTTTATGAACTATAGATTGGCCCTTTATTTTGGGAGCAAAATTGTTTATCCAATCTAATTTCAAGCTAGTGGTATATCAATAGATTCAATGTGACCTTTCTATAACTCGACTATGCCACTGAGTCGATGATAAAATGGGAGGCTTTATAGAATTCTAAGATGGTTTGTATTAGTCATGCTATACAAGATTGTGATATTTATAGATTCATACTTAAATTCTTCAAACATATTTAAACCATACAGAGAGACAAACATACTCGAACCATCAATAGAGTCATGTTTGACTTCTAAACAACCTTTATCACACACAAATATAGATAGGTTTAGGTAAAGATCATAATAGATAATCCCATAATTTAAATTACCTATGTTATAAAATTGAAATACATGCTTAAAATTAACTTGGCATATATTATAGAGAGATTAATATAACACTGTATTAATATTACTTAGTATTAGTGGAGTAATATAGACATGTATAAGGCCAAAATGCATATATTTGACATCTTTATGACACCTGATATATTCAATTTTAGATATAGGTAATAGAGGCAATATAGTAGTATATAATGTCATACCAAGATTATATGTGAGGGTTAACTCCATATATTTAATACAAGGATGCACAGAAGACATGAAAGTGGTATTGTACAAGACTTTAGATTTAAATAACTCAAACTATTTATAGACACTACTAGCTTTCAAAGATGGAGGCTTCTACTAATTTATTTCCCTTTCAAGGGTTTCTTCATTAACTTCAATCTCAAGATAAATAGAGGTTTGATCAGGGTCAGAAGGAGGAAGCTCAAACATTCCTTCTATTTCTGCTTCATTTACTACTTTGACTATAGATGATGACTAGGCTTTGTCAAATTCCATATTATAAGATGTTAATTATTCTAAAAATGAGGATCATCAGGTGAGGATTTAAAATATAGAGAAAGAAATCCCTTTGATATAAATGATAATATTGTAAAAAGCTCGATGCAATAATAATTTGAAGAATGATCTCACAGTAGGAATAAATCAAATAGACTTCAATAATAAGGAAGAATCTAAACTTACAAGGTCATGATGGATCTGATACAAATTTAAGTTGGTGAGGATGAGAGAAACCCATGGTAATAAGCAGGGGGTGAGTGGTTATGACTATGATATTATAAAGAAAACACACCAATTACATAATTTTATTTTCATATACAAAGGTTTTGATTCTTGAGAGGTCCTGCCAAGGTGGTGTCTCTATCTCCATCATTATATTCATATCATGGGTTGATGTAGAAATAGTATTCCAACTCAAGTTGTCTCCTTATGATAGTGTGGACCACTATGTCATGGCTATTTTATTCTTGTTCATAGATGAAATGTGGGCCAAAGTGTGTAATCCACCTATAAAGGTGTTCATGATGGGGTGTCATGATTCTAATATGCCATGTCCATTGTGGTCTTATGATTAAATAATAAAAATATTGGATTATTAATTCACTATTAAGATGGTGAAAAGTGATTAACCCTTCATTTCTATGTTAGTTAGCTTCTACATGGGTTCTTCATGACATTTGTAGATATATAGATGCTACATGGGAGAATCAACAATATATGGGATGAAATCCTTCTCTAAGGATCTGTTACAAGATTAAAATATTCAAAGAGAAAATTCTTTGGTTAAAAATTCTTATTATATAAAAACTAGGATAAGGTTGATGCATCATCGTGGTAGCAGGTTGATGACTTAACTAGTCTACAATAATATTTTTCTTTCCTTCAACATGTTTGATTGTATAGTTGAATTGATTGAAATGAGATTACCATCTGATATGTTTCCCTATTCCATCTTTGCAATGATGATCCTTTTATTTAAATGTAAGGAATTTCATTCAATTAGTATGGATTACAAAATGGGGAAGATGCATGAGTTTTAAAGTAAAATTTTATAAACACTTTTTAACATCATAGATTTCCTTATCTGAGGAAATCCATTTCAAAACATCCTCACTAAAGATTCCACTTGAAAACTCACAGACATATTCTAAATCTAAAACATTATAGACTAGGATACCACCCCAAGCATAGTTAGAGGCATCAGTATATATAATAATTGATCAAACCTTGGTATATACAGTTGAAGTAAAGATGAGACTTTAGATTTAATCTTCTAAACTATCTGAGTATTTTAAAAATTCCAATGGTAAGAATTCTTCTTTTTAAGAAATTCTTTTAAAATATATAAACTAGCAAAAGCTCCTTGAATCACAATCTTACAAAAGCTTGGATGTCCAATGGAATAATTTCACCTCTAATATTTATAAACACCAACAACCTTTTAGGATCCAAGACCAAATATTTACCTATGATTTTTTTCGATAATAAAATTCTAGTAGATGTCTTACTAAGATGAGCCTTTATTGATAGATATTCTCCTTATGGCTCTACTCCTACAAGTGTCATGTTTACCATAAATAATAATAAACTCATGATTCATGGCATTGCTTATGCCACTGAACAATTCCCAAGTACCACGATCCAATTACCAAAGAATATTATCCTTCAAGATATTGAGAACATTGGCACTAGCATTGAAGAAGAAATATGTTCTAAAAATCCTTAGAAATTCTGGTCTAAACTAATGCCCACAATGGAGATCAAAATCCAAGAAAGCAAGAAAATGAAGATAGGGAAGAAAATTCTTATCCCATCTCATGATTACTGAGATATGGAGAAAATAGTTAAAGAATTAGAAGATAATGGCTTCATAGAAAAATCCACATCTCATTTCTAGTGTTATGCCTTTATGGTAAATAAACATTCAAAACAACAAAGAGCTAAGAAAAGATTGGTTATAAATTCTTGAACATTGAACACCATTACTGAACCATATCGATATCCAATTCATGATAAATCCTAATTACTTGAGAAGGTTACAAACTATAAGTATTTCTCCTAATTTGACTACAAGTCTAGATTTCAGTTCATCAAAGTGAAATAATTGAAAAAGAAAAGACAACATTTAGTTGTTCATTTGGCCATTTTTAGTGGATTGTCTTGCCATTTGGTCTCATGAATGCATCAGATTATTACCAATATCACATGGATAATATCTTCAAAGGTATGCCATATTTATTGTGTGTATATATAGATGACATACTCATTTTAAGCAATATCCTAGAGGATCATCTTCTCCATCTACAAATGTTTTACTATATAAGGAAGGATGTAGGAATTGTGCTCTTAGAGACAAATATTAAATTATGTAAAAATGAATCTAACCTTCTTAGAATGGTTGTAAATAATTCAAAGTTATAGGTACAACCACATATAAAAGAAAAGATTGTTGAATTTCCAAATCAAATGGATAAGCCAAAGTTGCAAGAATTTTTAGGATTATTAAATTACCTTAATAGATTTTATCCAAATGCCAAAGAAGATAGGTATATCTTGCAAGGATTATTAAAAAGAATAAATATTATCATTGGAATTTTAAACATACTCAGACACTTTGAAATATTAAATCTACAGTCTCATCTTTTCCTGAATTGTATATACCAAAGTCTGATCAATTTATTGTATATATTGATGCTTCATATTATGGATGTTCTCTAGGAGGACACGATCTTGACCATGGAATTTGCATGTTGGCAAGAGGCGTATCTAATTCATCAGGTAGTGATTCAAGGTCAGCTTTGTCTTGAAGATCTTCAAAGTGTTCTCTTAAAATCTCATCTTATTTTAAGATTGGTTCATAAGTCTCTTCCTATAAATAAATATTTTCATATTCATCAATAACATCCCATCACATTATTGTATTGGAAGAATAGACAACTTTGATAACATGATTCTTGTAGTGATATGTGAGAGCAATGTGACCAGGTTTTTTATAGATATAGAAAATGATTTGGGGATTATCAAGATGAGGAGTATGATGTTTTTGAAGGAAAATGATGGGCATGTGCAAAATAATTTTTACACCAGGAAATAATTTCATTTGAGGGATTCAAAATAGAATATATATTTAGATACCATGCCTATAACATAATTTGATTCCTTTACATTAGGATTGTAGATGGAACTTTAGTTTTATTAGAAGGCCTAAAATTACTACCAAAATTAATGGAAGTATGCCATAAGTTGGAATATTAGGGATTTATGAGACTTTTTCTACTTTAACTGTGGTTTTCTTTTCTTCCATTAATAACTAGTTTAAGATGGTTTTTAACTTAGACAATTTAATATCTATAGGATAAAAAGGTCATAATAGTAGCCTCAAATATTGATCTACCTAAAATGACTCTTTTTGCTGCAAAATTTTTCTAGGGCACTACTCATAAATGGTGGAATTTAATGACTGAAGTAGGAAAAAAAATATCGACTCCATAATTAGCAAGATCCTCTTGCTACTTTGTATCATATGTTGATAAATGAATTTACTGCTCCAATGGGAAAAAGATAAATTGAATCTAAAAAAGTGGTTGATGAAAATGCAATTGTTTGATCTTAAATAGTTTGAGCCATTTGCTATGTAGTTTAGAAAACTAGATTATGAGGCTAAATGTTTTAGCCATATGGAGATAAAATTTATATTTCTTGAGGATCTGCATTATAATCTCATTGATAAAGTTACTTAATACATTAATGTTAAAGGCTTGACTTTATCTACTATTTCTCTCATAGATGTTATAGATTTTGCACATCAGAAAGCCATGTCACTTATTTTTGAAGCTAAACAATCATAGAATCTTAGAAAGCATCAATCCTCTCATCTTACTCCAGTATTT
Source organism: Torreya grandis (assembly GCA_037957365.1). Classification (NCBI taxonomy): domain Eukaryota; kingdom Viridiplantae; phylum Streptophyta; class Pinopsida; order Cupressales; family Taxaceae; genus Torreya; species Torreya grandis. The sequence goes on from JARHVA010006360.1 coordinate 884,701, forward strand.
CTAGAGGTTGCTCCTTTTGGCTGCCATCCTTTTGTCCAACCAAAAGCAAAAAAACATAAACAACACACCAATGACACAAAATTAAATTGGTATTAGAGACATCACGACCCTGTAAGTTTAGATTCTTCCTTATTATTGAAGTTTATCTAATTTATTCCTACTATGAAATCATTCTTTGGATTATTATTGCATCGATTTTTTCCCATATTATCATTTGTGTCAAAGGTATTTCTTTCTCTACATTTTAAATCCTTACCTGATGATCCTCATTTTAGAATAATTAGCATCTTCTAATATGGAATTTGAAAAAGCCCAGTCATCATCTATAGTCAAAGTAGTAAATGAAGTACAAATAAAAGGAATGTTTTATATTCCTCCTTATGTCCTTGATCAAACATTTGTATATTCTGAGATTGAAGTTACTAAAGAAACCCTGGAAGGGGTAATAAATTAGTATAAGTCTCCATCTCTGAAAGCTAGTAGTGTTTAAAAATAGTCTGAGTTATTTAAATTGAAAGTCTTGCACAGTAACATTTTCATGTCTTTTATGTATCCTTGTATTAAAGTTATGGAGTTAACCATCATATAAAATCCTAGTAAGACATTCTAGACTAATCTGTTGCCTCTATTACCTACACCTGAAATAAAGTATTTCAGATCTCATAAAAATGTCAAATTTATGTATTTTATCTTTATACATGTCCATATTACTCAACTAATACCAGGTAATATTAATCCAATGTTGTACTTAGCTCTATGTGATAGACGCCAAGTTAGTTTTAAGCATGACTATAAATTTTCTAGCATATGTAAGTCAAGTAATGGCATTATCTATTATGATCTTTAATGAAACCTGTATATATATGTGCATGATAAAGGTTATCCATAAGTCAAACATGGATTTATTGATTTTTGGGGTATGTTTGCCTCTCGGTATGGTTTAAATATGTTTGAAAATTTAAGTATGCATTTTTAAATATCATTGTCTTATATAGCATGACTAATACAAACCATCTTAGAATTCTAGAAACCCTCCCATATGCTCACCAAATTAGTGGCATAGTCCACTTACAAAAAGGTCACATTAAATCTATTGATACACCCTTGGCTTGGATATTATATTGGATAAATAATGTTGATCCCAAGATTAAAGTCCAATCTATAGTTCATAAAATAGATGGTAGATCCATTTATATTCTACCTAGATCCTTGTCCTTTCAACATACAGAATCATGTATGTCTTCCCCAATAAGAAGCACATCTTCTCTCTGTACAGGAAAAGATGTCAGGATGGGAAATATTCTCATCTAGGATGAAGATATAAATTAAGGACCATATCCTATCAATCTACCACATACATTGATGAATCTTCCTAAAGAGTTTTTTTTTTTAGTATTATATAGAGAACAGTAATGCTCTATATAAAGGAGGTAGATGACCCCCTCACAAGGTTGTATATAAGAAACCAAAAGGTACTATTAGTTATTTATCTATATATTTTCATCCTATTGGTTCTGATCTAGAACCATCTAATGAGTTTTAATAGAGAAATTATATAGCTAGGTACCATTCTCACAATTTCTAAAAAATTTGATGATCTTTGTAGAGATGTCTTGTATATAATAAATTCTTAGTCTAGATTGTCTATAATTGAAGATCATACTCAAGATCCGAGACAAACATATAATGAAATATAGAATTTTATAGGCCAGACATTGAATTATGTATGGCCTACCCATGACAAAGTCAATACCCTTCATACATCAATCTATGTATTCAATGAACATATTTCAACTATAGATAAAAAATCATTTGAGTTAGAAGCTAGCTTTGACTGGCTAGTCATGGAAGAAAATAAAACCACAATTAAAATATAATAAGTATTAGAAATCCTTACTATTCTACCTTATGGTACTACTTTCATTTATTTTGGTAGTAATTTAAGGCCTTATAATAAAACTAAAGTTTCAGCTATAAGCCTAATGCAAAGGACTCATATTATGTTATAGCCATGGTATCTAAATATAGATTCTATTCTAAATCCCCTGAATGAAATTAGTGTCTAGTGTAACTCCATGAGGGTCTGTACAGTAGCCACAAATTTCGATCCACCTACAATGACTATTTTTGTTAAAAACTTTCTCTAGGGTATTACTCATAAATGGTGGAATTCAATGACCAAAGAAGAACAAAATGCTTGAGTCCATAATCAGTAAGATCCTCTTGTTACTTCATATCATATGTTGATAAATGAATTGTCCCATCCAATGGGAAATAGATAAATTGAATGCCAAAATGGCTGATGAAAATGCAATTGTGTGATCTCAAATAGTTTGAGCCATTTGCTATGCAGTTTAGAGAACTAGCTTATGAGGCTAAAAGTTTTAGCCATATGGAGACAAAATTTAAATTTATTGAGGTTCTACCTTATAATCTCATTGATAAATTTACTCAATACATTGATGTTAATGGCTTGACTTTATCTGCTATGTTTCTCATAGATGTTATAGATTTTTCACATTAGCAAGCCATGTCACTTATTTTTTAAGCTAAACAACTATAGAAGATTAGCAAACATTAAGCCTCTCATCTTGATCTAATCTTTCCAAAGATTTCTCTCATTGGTTGTTTCCCTTTTTTCTAACCAAAATCTAAATAACATAATAAATACTACCAACATCTTACCTTCAAGTGCTACTCTTTTCCTCAAAACATTCTTATGTACCTACCCAACATTTCCTTTGCAAATATCATACTCCTCATCCTGCTAATCCAAAAATCATTTGCTATATCTGTAAAATGCCTAGTCACATTACTCCCAATTATCACTACAATAATCATGCTATCAAAGCTATCTATCTTCCAATGTAGCAATATGGTAGGATGTTATCCATGAAGATGAAGACCCTTATTTTTAGGAAGAGATTTATCAACCAATCTTAGAAGAAGATGAGCTTTTAAGAAAAGACTTTAAAGATATTATAGACCAAGCTACCCATGAATCACTAGCTGATGAATTAGATAATCCTCTTTCCAACATGGAAAGGCCATGGTCAATATCATGTCCTCCTAGAGAACACCCACAATAGGAAGCCTATGGTATTTGGTCTTAAGGACACCATGAACTAATGGAATATAATGAGAAATATATATTTCATAGAAGTTCCAAATCTTAGAGTAGGGTTAGCCAACCACATATGCTAAGAATGCCACCATCTATGCAAAGGCCTAAACAAATGCCTATGCAGCTTCCAAGATCTTTTAAGCCCAATGAATCATGGATTAAAAATAAATTTACAAGTATAGATTCACTACTTGAAGTTCACTCTCTGAGCATTGAAGAAAGAATCTAACATTTGTAGCCTTTCCATGAAAATTAAAGGTATGATGATGGTCTTAAAGTAAATATTGATAATGATGATTTATTCATTTTTTGAGAAGGAGAATGCAACAAAATTCTTAGAGAGGAATTCCAAGAAGACGAAGAAGAAGAAGAGACAAAACCAATAATCTACCAGTCATATAAGTAAAATCAAATCTCTTATCCAATTTTAGATTCATCAAAATGCAAAATGGTATGTGCTGTTATTCCTCCTATTGAATAACCACAACCAATTTATCTAACTCAGTTGCTCAATGGATTATTTCATCAATTAATAACTATTGAGATTAATGGAATATTAGTTGATGCCCATGTTGATACTAGTGCATCATTATCTTTTGTTAATCCACCTTTAACTACAGACTGGGAAAAGCTCCCTAAATCCTAATATTATAAAATCTTGGATGTCTAAGGGAACATTTTCATCTATGATACTTGAAAACACCAAAAACCCTTGAGGATCCAATACCAAATATTCACCTATGATTTTTTTCCCATCAAAAAATGCTAGTAGATGTCTTACTAGGAGGAGCCTTTATTGATAGATATTCTCATTATGGCTCTACTCCTGAAATTGTCATGTTTACCATAAATAATAACAAAATCAAGGTTCCTCACATTATATATGCCACTAAATAGTTCCCAAGTACCATGATCCAATTACCAATGAATCCTATCCTTCAAGATATTGAGAACATTGGCACTAGCATTAAAGAATAAATATGATCTGAAAATCCTAAAAAAATTTGGTCTAAACCAATGCCCACAATGGAGATCAAACTCCAAGAAGGAAATCACACAAAGATAGGTATAAAATTCCTATCCTAGCTCATGATTATTCATATATAGAGAAACAAATTAAATAATTATAAGATAACGACATCATAGAAAAATCCACATCCTCTTTTTGTTGTAATGCCTTTATGGTAAATAACATTTTGAACAAAAAAGAGGTAAGAAAAGAATGGTTATAAGTTACCAACCATTGAATGCCATTATTGAACCATATCCATACCCAATCCTTGATAAATCCTACTTTCTTTAGATGGTTTTGAATTGTATGTATTTCTCCCAATTTGACTGCCAATCTAGATTTTAACAGATCAAGGTGAAAGAATATGGCCAAGAAAAGATAGTATTTATTTGTCCATTTGGCCATTTTTAGTGGATTTTCATGCCATTTGGTCTCATGAATGCACCATTTTATTACAAAGCTCACATGCATAATATCTTCAAAGGTATGTTAGATTTATTATGTGTATATATAGATGGCATTCTCATTTTCAGCAATAGCCTAGAGGATCACCTTAACCATCTAAAAAAATTTTACCATATAGCCAATGATGTAGGAATTGTGCTCTTAGAGACAAAGATTCAATTATGTAAAAATGAATGTAATTTTATTGGCCTGGTTGTAAAGAAATCAAAGTTGTAGGTACAACCATATATAAAGGAAAAGATTGTTGAATTTCCAAATCAAATAGATAAGCCAAAGCTATAAGCATTTTTAGGAATGTTAAATTTTCTTAACAAGTTTTATCCAAATGCCAGAGAAAATAAGTATATTTTATAAGAATTACTTAAAAATAAGAATTCTTATCATTAGACTTCTGAACATACTTAGATAGTTTAGAATAATAAATCTAAAGTCTCATCTTTTCCTAAATTTTATATACCCAAGTCTGATCAATTTATTGTATATATTGATGCCTCTAACTATGTTGGGTATGGTGTCCTAGTCTATAATGTTTTATATTTAGAATAGGTATGTGATTTTGCAAGTGGAGTCTATAGTGAATATGTTTTTAAATTTATTTCCTCAGATAAGTAAATCCATGCTATTAAAAAGTGTTTAGAAAAGTTTACTTTAAAACTCATGCATCTTCCCCATTTTATAATTCATACTGATTTCTTTGGATTCCTTACATTCAAAGAAAAGGATCATGGTCGCAAAGACAAAAGAGGCAAATATATCATATGGTAACCTTATTTAAATTAGTTCAAATATATAATTAAACATGACCAAGGAAAGAAAAATATTATTGTAGATTGGTTAAGTCATCAACCTGCTATCATGTTGATGCATCAACCTTATCCTAACTTCAATCTAATAAGAATTTTTAACCAAATATTTTCCTCTTTGAATATTTTTATCCAAGAATAGATCCTCAGAGAATTGAAATTAAGGAATAATCACTATTCACTATCTTAATAGTGAATTACTCATCAAATAATTTTATGTTTTAATCAAAATACCATAATTGACATTATGTATTATAATTAGGACACCCCATCATGAAAACATTTACAAGTGGACTGTACACTTTGTCCCATATCTCATCTATGAATAGGAACAACATAGCTAGGATATAGTGGTCCACACCATCATAAAGAGAAACCTTGAGTGGAAATCTTATTTCTACATCATCCCATGATATGAAGATAATTATGGAGATAGATACTAGAATACACATCACATTTTCTAGATAAGATGCTTATTCCATCCAATTACCAAAAATGACTTGTTGACAAAAGTGGAAGCCTTACTAGACACACAACATTTAAAGTCTTCTTCATCACATGGTTCATCTGGCAGATCAAATAGCATATCACCATAACCTATTTTATGGTGTAAAGCATGATGGGATTGACACTGCCATGATAGAGATTCCAAGCATGACCTCTCATTTTTTATATAAGTAGAAGGTTAAGCCTTAGTCTTAGATCATCAAAAAATTTAACAGTGATCATGTGTGTATGTGTATACAAAGGGTATGTTCTTTTATTACCTGAAAAAGACCTTAAGAATTAAAATCTTTGTATATGAAAATAAAATTATGTAATCAATGTGTTTTATTTATAATATCAAAGCCAAAACCATTAAGCCCCTACCTACTACCGTAGGTTTACTCATAAATTTTGGCTAGGACACACAATATTTAACATCTTCTTCATCACATGGTTCATCTGGTAGATCAAATAACATCTCACCATAGCCTATTTTATGTTATAAAGCATGATCGGATTGACACTGCCTTAATAGAGATTCCAGGCATGACCTCTCATTTTTTATATAAGTAGAAGGTTAAGCCTTAGTCTTATATCATCAGAAAATTTAAGAGTGATCATGTGTGTATGTGTATACAAAGGGTATGCTCTTCTATTACCTGAAAAGGACCTTGAGAATCAAAATCTTTGTATATGAAAATAAAATTATGTAATCAATGTGTTTTCTTTATAATATCAAAGCCACAGCCATTCAGCCCCTACCTACTACCGTAGGTTTACTCATAAATTTTGGCTAGATTAGATCTAGTAGTTTATGTTCTTATGGGGCAATACCATGTTAAGTTAGATAGAAATTAACTGCAACCTTGTCCACTAGCATGACCTTGCCCCCCACACCCTAATGGTAAAGTTTTAAATTTGAGATATAGGTTCTATCCTCCCATGATTTTAGAAAGCCCAGTTACCATAAATATTCAAATTATTATCATATGTAAGCATATCAATCCTTCTCTAAAAATATCTATAACTTACTTAGTAATACTGGCATACATTGAGCAAAAGAGCATTGTTTCTTACAATACAAATTTAGAATCAATATAACAATCATATAATCCAAGTCTAAATATATTTTATTATAGTTGAAGGTTACTTATTATCAATCATTTAAATTTATATATCTATCTCCCCTCATATATAAAATTCAATATTCACACAGTCACTCTATGAGGAATAACTATGTGTGCTTGAGGACCTTTTGGGCTATTTAGGAAAAAAATAGATTATATAGGTTTTATAAGGGTAGAGAGACTATTCCCATAACCCATTGCACACTTTTGTAATTTTATCTCTATTATGTTTTTTGAGTAATAGGATTTGCATTTTGCAGGGCTTTCATGCATCAAATCATCACACACAATAAGAAATTAAACCATTATTGACATGTTGACAAACCTTGATCAATAAATCAATCACATAATCAACCACGATGTATCTAAAATAATTAGACAAGGTTGTAATACATCCATATTCTCCTAGCATGGCCTCATCACAACACATATTATAATATTTTTTAGCTACGATATAGTTTTCATGTCTTTTTCAATCATTTTTAGTCAAAACCATCCTACACATCTGCATAAATATATTTAAGGTGGGTTTGCATATTTATTTATAAATTTAATATTTTTATCTCACTTAAATTAAGTAAATTATATATCTTGCTTTTACATTTGATTATTTCATGTATTACAAATGAAATACTTAAGAACTTTTTATTTGATTCATTTCAATTAAAAATAGATTAATTTTCTATTGAACCCACAACTTTATTTAAGATAATTATCCTTCTTGTTTGATTTTTGTATGATATAGGGTTTTAGCTAAAATTTATATTTCAAAAAAATAAAAATAAAAACTTATTTCTTATATGAAAATATTTTGGTTTTATTTTTTGTTTATTTTATATATGTTTCTAGCTATATTTTAATAAATGTGTTTTAGTAAATGTTAAACTACCTAGTGAGTGTGATTTTGGGATATGCCATGATTTTTTTTAATATACATCATGGTATGATGGTTATACCCTAATAATCATACCCATTTTACAACACTAAACACAAATTTTAGTTTCTACATAACTCATATGATATCAAAATTCCTAGGATTTTGTATATATATAATATGAAGCCTTTTTTTGTTGTTTGATTTTTTATGCATTTGAGATGAGCATATCACTGATGAAATTTATCCTCATATTACCCTTATACTAGTGTTAGTGGGATACAAGTATGTTTTTGCCTCTTTAGTTATTTTTCGAAAACATTAGGCCAAAAGTAATTAAAAGATGAGGGAGTATATTTGAGATCCCACATAGTCATTCAAACTATTATCTAAATCACCTATTATACCTTGATATTTACTTGTATTATATTTTGAATCATTAAAATAAGTTTTTTAGATTGTATTTTACTCATAGTCATTTTCTCATTTATACATGAAAAATTACATGATAGCAATAAGTGTTTAATTTTTTACATTTGTTGTATTTAAATTCATTATATATCTAATGGATTATCAGATTACAATTGTTATTATGTTTATCCTCTAGATAAATTATTATCCACTCATGTTATTATTTTAGCTTATGATAATGAATGGACAACTTGCAAGAAGCAAAAACTTATGGAAGAATCTTATATTGTTGATTAGGATGGTTTTTATTTTGATGACATAAATCTAAATAAACCATTTGATTTTTATTCATCTTGGGAATGGTAATACATATCAATAAATATATAATTTCAATTTTAGAATAAAACTAGACCTCTTATTCCATCTTTTAATTCATCTTTAGTATCCAATTTATATCTCCCTCTTGATTCATCCTTAAATACATCTTTGGATTCATCTCTGGATCCTTCTTTGGACCTCCTTATTGATTTATTATTGAATCCATTTTGTATTCACCTCTAGATTCCTCTGTAGATTCACCCATAGATCCTTATTTATATATCTATCTTGATCCACTTTTAATCTCCACTGTATATCTATATTTAGATTCCACTTAGGATATCCTTCTTTACCTTCTTCCCTGACAAATGATGTAAAGTGAAAAGAGAATTCTAAAAATAAGATATACTCTCTCTTAAATTTACACCTACCAAACCATATGAAGAACCTTACCCTTTCACACCTAAATTGTCTTTCCATTTTTCTAATGCCCTTTATCACATTATCACTTATTAAATAAATACACATAAAAAATGCATAAATAAGGATGAGGTTCATGAGCCAATTATGATCTCTCATTTCATCAAATTAAAAGAAATTAATAATATTAATCATGGCATCCCTCCTTTAAAAATTACTATACATCGATCCTACATGGCATAACTCTTTCACTTTTTCAACCAAGGAGGATAAAATTCCTCCATCTTCCCCAAGCACATCACAAGTTACAATTAAAACCAATGAAATTAATTTTAACACATCTTGAGATGTTTCTCCCACTCTAACCTTGTGTTTGTCTCCACATTAGTTTAATCTCATACCATAATATCATAATCTTATCATAAAATTATTGCATGATTTAAATGTATATGTTGCTTGTGAAAATTCTTCTCATGTTAGAAATTGATAAGGGAAAAAATATTCATATGTATGTAATGAATCTCTTAAACCAAAATAGGATCCTATCCTTCCTCCTATTATTAAAACTAATTTTCTAATTTCTGAAATCAATAATTTAATTTAACCATTAAATGAACTATTTAACAACCTTACTATTCCTTCACAAGAAGTCATATACTAAATGCATTTTGTAGGCAATTTTAAATGTCAAATAGATTACTTATCCTACAAAAATAAAGTGTATCATGTGTGAGTTGACTCTAATGTAGTCCATGGTATTATTAGTATGTGTAACATTATGTATACATCTTTACCTTTGAATTTATAGATTCTTTAATTATTCGCATTTGATGGAAGTGAGGATGCTTACCAACATATTAAATCTTTATTAGAAACCATGAATAATTACAATGGTAGTAATATGTTATTACAATTATTTCATAAGAGTCTAGAGAGATCTGAACTTCTTGGTTTCATTATATCCCTAGTATATCCTTAAATAATTATCTAAAACTATAAAAAGAATTCTTGATACAATATATTTGAAATAAGGGACCTAGGCTCTTAATAAAAAGTTTGCGACTACATTCAAATATTTAAGACTTCTATGTGTCAATTAATTTACTATAAAATTGATTTGGAAGTGTAATTTTTTTATAGATGTTTAATTTTTAGATTAAATCAAAAGCTACTTTATTATACATGTGAATCATTTATATCTCTTTATTATGAGGAACTTAAACTGGAAAACAAATTGGGTCTTGTTCAAGTATCAAACAATATGGATGGGGATGAAACACATTTAGGAGTTAGACCTTTGATTTAGGAGCCATGGTGGCAAACCCTAGAAATTTTAGTTTCAAAGAAGCCATTCTGAATCAGCCCAAACAAGGTAATGTTAATAGAGGTAATGCTTTCTAGCATCAGACCTTGCTATACCCAAAATTGATCTTACAAAAGTGGAAATAGGGTATATGAATTTGGTAGATAGATCTCCAATAGTTCATATCTATTTTCTTAAAGATCAAAATAGTGTAGAACAACTAGAAATAAGGGTGATGATATGCCTTTTTATGGGATATTGGTCATCCCTACAAACCTTCAAAACCTGAGATAACAAGTAGTGAATCACCAATGGGGAGGTTTAGATCTTGGTTTACCCTAATGGCTACTTATTATTTTCTTTGGAATGAGATGAGCATAGGGAATAAATCTTTCAAGGGGGACCATGGTTTTTGGGATGAGCAGGGCTCATCATGAAACTATGACACTCCTTATTTTGAGCAAAGAAAGATCTCCCTTTGGTATCCCTAGTCTAAGTCCAATTCTTTGGGCTACCTACTTAGTTTTAGACCCCATCCACTCTAACTACAAATGGAAACATAATTATAACACATATGCTCACTAAAAATTAGACTACCAGATTTAAACACATCATTTCTGCTAAAATTTGTCTTGGTTAATTTAGATAATCCATACCCAAAAATGTTACCCTAAAATTCAGGGATGGGGTCTGGGAACAAGATGAGGATTATGAAAATATTACTTTTAAGTGTAAATTCTACCATGAATATGGGCATTTGGATAAAGACTACAAACTTTACTTACCTGAGGGTCTCAAAGAAGACCCCAACCAAGATGGCTTTCAAGAACCTAAAAAGAATCACTCAACCAAAATCAACAACACCTCCTCTAAACCATTACCATCTAACCCCAATAAATAGACACAAAGATCCCTAAGACTCAATTTTCAAAATAAATTCATGTTGGACCTAATGCTAGCATTGCTTAGCATCTAACTAAGACTACTACTAATGTCGAGGTAGGCAAATTCTTGGATTCAAATCAACATATCAAAAGGACAAAATGGAAATATCCAACACTCAAGGCTCAGATGTGATCTCTTAAAGGGAGACAATTCCTATGCAGACATTGGTCTCATACTCTCAATCTTTAGAGGTACCCATTCCACCTGAACCCAATGAATTCAATCAGTCCTCAAGCAAGAAGCTCAATATGGATTCTAATTAGAAATTAGGTAGGAAATCTTTAGCATCTCACATTCAAATGGTGGGTGAAAAACTTGTGGCATTAGGAAAGGTCAAAGAGATTTTCTAAATGTATAAAAGTAGTTAATCATGAAGTGCATCTCTTGGAATATAAGAGGGATTAAAGGATGCCCTTCAAAACATAATGAAATTGGTAGAATTGTGAGAGCTCATAACCCTGAGAAGCTATTTCTCCAAGAAACTAAAGTCACCAATGATAATATGAACCTTATTGCAAACAAAATTTCGTTAATTGCATTTTGTATATCCAATGATGTCATAGGGGTATCAGGGCATATAACTTGATTATAGAACCCTAAGGATATTGTGGGGCTCACCTCTTTCTCTATGAATGGCATTCTAGTGATTCTAGCCTAAAGTAGAAATTTTGAGAAACCCATCTTATTAATCAATATTTACATGTCTCCTATTATGGAGGAAAAAAATGTAATTAAAAAGATTGAATTATATTATTCATCTCTTTCCCCATGTTGGGTGACTAGTTGGAGGAGATTTCAACTCTATCCTGTCATTGGAGGAAAAGATTGGAGGTGTTATAAAACATGAACCCAGCTCCCATCTCATGCTATAATAAATGACCTCTCTCAATATTATGGATATTAAAATTGATAATGGATTAATGGCATGGTCCAATAGAAGAATGGGCCATATTGGAATCTCTAAAAGATTAGACAAGTTTATCTTTTCTAATGATTTTATCTCTCAAGGACAAATTCCAAAATCTAGAATCCTTAACAATGTTGGGTCAGATCATTCATTCATAATGATAGAAATATGGGAATCTTCTTGTGCTAAATATCCTTTCTATTTTTAGCTCATGTGGTTACATCATGAATGTTTTAGAAACAAAGTTAAGCAATGGTGGAAGGAGGGACAACTGTAGCATAATACAAACATGTAAACTTTTTCCAAAAAGCTCAACTTCCTTAAAGCTCAATTAAGGAAATAGAACTAGAATGAATTAGGGAATGTTAAATTCAAGGAGTGAAAAATTGGTGACAAGCTGGATAAAGTTAATGAAGCCATTCGGATGGGAGGTTTAACTAAGAACCTTAAAAAATAAGATATGGTTTTATCAAGTCAGATGGAGGAGTGAAATCTCAAAGAGGAAATTATGTGGAAGCAAAAGGAAAGAATTTATTGGTTATATAAAGGGGATAAAACACATATTTTTTCTTCAAGTCTCCCCTTAAACATAGAGCCTTCAATCATATTTCTTCCCTAGAATCAAAAGATGTCTCACAAGTTTTTTCCTTAGATGGTTTACCAACCTTAGCCCTCATTTTCTTTAATTCCTTTGTACTTGGGTTCCCAGCATAAAACACTCTAAGAAATTCCTTGTATTATCTCAGATGTGGATAATATCCTCCTTTCAATGAAATCTATATGGAGGAACTCAAAAAGGCTATTTTTATCATGTAAAGAGGAAAAACCCCAGGCCCTGATGGTTTTTTGGTTGAGTTTTATTAGGAATTTTGGGATCTCATTCAGCATGACATTTTCTAGGTGGTCAATGAATCTCAAGAAGCTAAGACTATTCTTAAGAAGATTGACAAAACTTATACTGCATTGATTCCTAAATCTTAAGAGGTCATGAACTTTTGAGATTCAGACCCATTTCTCTATGAAATGTGGTTTATAAAATCATCTCCAAGATTATGTCCAATAGGTTAAAATGTCTTCTCCACAAAATTATATCCCCCGAGTAAGGTAGATATGTTACCAAGAGAAAAATTCTAGATGAGATCATTCCTTCTCAAGAAACTATTCACTCGATGCAAATTTAAAAGAGTCCTACTAGTTTTATAAGGCTAGACATTTCTAAAGCCTATGACAAGGCCAATTAGGTTTTCATTTTAAAGGTTCTTCATTAATTTGGTTTCTATAAAGATTTTGTTCACTGTGTTAAAGGTTGCATCCACTTTGTTTCCTTTTCAATGATTATCAATGGCACCCCTAGTAAGTTTTTTTTAGCTTCTCATGGAATCTATTAGGGGGATCCTCTATCCCCCTATTTGTTCATCATTATTGCTGAATGTTTGGGTAGAGTCTTATCTAAAACTAGAAATGATAAAATCATAAAAGACATCACCATTGCCCAAGGAGCTAAAACCTTGTCTCATCTAAAATTTGTGGATGATTCTTCTCTTATGGGTAAATCCACTACCCAAGAGGTGGTGAACTTTAATAACTATGTAAATTTATTTAGAAAAGCTACTTAGTAGGTTATCAACAAAGAAAAATATAGAATCTTTTTATTCCACACTTGTTCTAGGTAAGAAGTCTTAATTATGAACAAGTTGGGCTTCAAAATAACCCTTCTTACGGTCCTTTATCTTTGTTTCCCACTCAAGGAATGTAGGTTTTTAGACTGGGGTTGTATTCTAGATAGGTTAAAAAATAAATTTTCTAATTAGACTCACAAATGGATATCCATAGGAGGCATAATTAATCTTATCAAAATTTTGCTTCAAGTTAATCCTATGTACTTATCCTCTATTCTGAATATGACTAAATCTATTTACAAATCCATGATCAAGTCTATTATAAGTTCATTTGGTGAGGCCCTAAGTAGGATAGAAAATGGTTATTGGTCGCCCAAGAGACTCTTTGTCACCTCAAGCATGAGGGGGGATTGGGATTCCATTCTGTGTTACTCAATGGACAAGCCCTTGCTTCTAAAATTTATTGGTGCCTTTTTTAAAAGCCTTCCCTTATTTTTGACACTATTATTAAGGCTAAATATTCCAATAACATGAATCCTGACCAAATTCTTAGGCTTTATCTTCCCAATCAGGGATATCTTCTATTAGTAGTTTTAAAAGTTTGTGAATCTCTTATAAAAATAAGTTATTATGGATCACTAATAATGGTGAAAAAGTCCACTTCTGGACTGACTCCTAGGATGGTCATCCCCCCATCATTAATGAGTACCCTCAGCTTTAGAGCTTTATAGAATAGATCGATAGACAACAATGAATTACAATCTCTAGTTACTATAGAGTTCCTAGCAGAGAATGGGAAATTACTAGACAATGGAAACCTTTGGATGAATGTTCTATTAGATTTCCTGAGAAAATTAAGAATTAGATTACTTATATTATTCAACACATGATCTTTTCTTTCTCTAACAATGAATATGTTCTTGCCTAGGGTAGTTATATTCATGGAAAGTATAGTATTGCTGAGGTATACTCTTATCTTTCCCCTTCCTATCCTCATCCTCTTCAAAATATTTTCATTCAACTATAGAATCACAATCTTTGGTTGAAAGTTAGGTTCTTCTTCTAGGTTCCTGTTTAGGGTAGAGCCTTAATTGGGGATCAACTTATGACAAGAGGCCTCAATGGACCATTCAAATGTGAGATATGTTAGAACAATGAGGAGTCATTCAACCATATTTTTATTTTTTGACCCTTCATTTACAAGCTTTGGCAACTTCTTGTTGTTCTTCTAAAAACTCCTCGGTCTACCTTTTCCTCTTTAACATATCCCCTTATGAATTGAACTCATATTTTTCATTTATATTTCTCCTACAAGCATATATTATGGGTTGGAGCCTCTCTCCTCCTTTGGAACACATAGAAAGAGAGAAATAATCAAATTTTCAAGTTGTGTATTAATGATGTGGATAGGGTTTGAATTCTTACTCTTTTGAAAATTTGAGCATTAATACATAATTTGAAAATTTTCAATGTTTTAAAACAATTTTGATAATATCATTTTCACCCATATTCCAAGGTAGTTCAATAAAGGTCTATATGCATTTGCTAATTTGGCCTTGGACAATGCTGATAATCAGGGTTATGGTTCTCCTCTATGGTGGCCAAGTAACATCAAACAAAATTTTAATATCATGCTCAATATGGATTGTAGCAAAGAGGCTAATAGGAATAAACCCTAATTTTTTTTGAGTTGGTTTATGTATTTCCATCCTAGGTACAGATGGGAGTGCCTGTGTTTCTCTATTGGACCTTGGTTATGCATGATCCTCTAGTGTTCAATATTATTGATTCTGGTCAGTACATGCATGGATATCAAATGATTCTCTTTTGGCTAGACATGTTCTTTGAGCATGTTGAAGGGGGTAGGCTAGGTGTGAGCCCTAGGCAATTTTGGTATAAGAGATACCCCTGCATCCTTGTACCTTACTTGAATGCGGCATCTCTTTGAGATGTTTTCCCAAAAATAAATATGGATGGGGAGATTAAGTTACATAAATAATTCCACATAACATAGTCCAATAAAATAATGTTAAGCATATAAAAATTACAAAAAATATTATAAAAATGTATATAGTAAAGAATCACCTGGCAAAAATACACACCTTAATGTTAATGATATTGTGCCTAAAATATAATCTAATTTTTAATAGGTCAATGTTTTTCATAAAGGAAAAGAATCCAACACTAATGCTACTAATCATATCTATTACTTTACATAGAGGATGAAGAAACCACTCCAATTTTATTTCCATCATTTATAACATGAACTTTAAAATACATTATTGGATAAAAAGCTAATCAAATTCCACCCTAACAATTATTAGCCTCCTCATTGATTGGAAAAAGTTAAAGGCCAACCATTTCATACTTATCATGATTTTAATTGACATCATGATAATTATTTATATGCCATAAAATATAAATTTAAAATAAATTAATTATCTCATTTAAAAAAGTGGACAACAATCCACAATAGTCTTCATCATTTTATTTAGAATATCCAAATGTTAAACACAACATTTCTTAAAAATCTCTAATACAAGATACAATGGTTTTAGATGATTTTATTAATGATGAATATAGGGATAAATATATGATTTATAATTCCAACATGAAAATATAATCAATAAAAAAAATTTCAACACACATTTTATGATTCATAAATACAAATAAAATTACAACTAAGTTTCCTACAAAAATATTAATCCTAAGATACAAGAATCACAAATTCAGAAAATTAAAACACATGCATATAATAAAGCATATATTACAAGTGAAATAAATAAACAAGAAATTGATTATTCCACATTCTTCTTTCCATCAAGTTGTAAATTTTATTTCTTTCAATTATAAAATTATAAAATGGATATGAAATTAACTTGTCCTAAATCTATCAATTTGTATCAATATAACACAATTCAAGTATACACATAAAATAAATTGTCAAATAGATATATTAAAATAAAAAAATTCTATCCCTTGGAGTTATTTCCACTCTAATAAATTTCCCATGGGATTTTACAAATGATTAGAACAATCCAAAATAACTATCTTACAATGTTTTCAATGCATATTATTTTTGACACTCCACTTGCTTATTATTGCATATATATCATGATATGGTTTTATATGCACTTACATGATCACATATTCCTAATTTTATACACTACATGAGCATAAATTAATCATTAAACAATTGGTGCATGCCTATTCTTATCCATACTAATCATTTATGCTCCATTTATATTATTTTGAAATAAATACTTTGGGGGCACCTTGCTTGATTTCCTTATTATTACACTACACTTTATTATTTTAGATTATTTGGATCCCCATCCAAAAAATTTATTATATTTTATAATAATTTATTATCATCACATTTTTATGTCTTTCAAATGTTTTGATATTCATGAAATTTTTTTAAAAAAATCAAAAATTCAAAATCAAGATGTAAAAAAGCATTTATTTATATTGTCAGCTTACTTATTTGCATATGCTTTTTAAGTCATGCAAGTAGATAGCACAATTACATATTTTAAAACCAAATTTCCTTTCAATAGGTATTTGATTAGGATACATGACATATTTTTACATGTTTTTTTGATGTTAATATTCCCTCATTACCCAACAACCTTGCTAAGTCGGGAGCATTTCTTTGTTTTCTATGAAAATTTAAACAAGTTATATGTATTCATAACCTTTCTAACATGTAAACATATATATTTTAATTATTTTTAGTAATCACTCATACTTGAAATTGTGTGACATGAACATGTTATTTTCCAACAATTACATTGTTACATATGATGGTGTATACTAGTCTCATTTGTGTCATGCTTATTTCTTGCTTTACTACATGATAAAGTATTTTTTTTTTTTTTCTTATTGTGTGTGGATCTTGGCCTTATGTGTAGAAAACATACAAGTTATTTATTCAATTTTAGTATCATAACTTTTATTTAAGGTCCTTAGCCCTTTTTTTATGCAACATTTACATGTCCCTTGTATGTGGCCTTTGTGAATTATGTGTGACATTATACACAAATTTTGTGAGATTGTTTTTATGTTCATTTATTTCTAATATGATAAAATGATTCATTTCATGAGTTATGTCTATTTTTATTCTTCTGCCATGATATATCTCATGTGAAATTTATTTATTTCATTTAGTTCAATATCTATTTAAAACATGTTTTTAGACAAAATTGAATGTCATATTCATTACTATGACGAATTTCAAATTCATAGATAGTTTATTTACATATAAGTGGATTTGAGGTTACATCTGACATTTCATAAAAGGGACATCACCATGGGGTTGTATTTAGAATTTAAGCCTCACGAACCATAAATTTTAGTTTTATGAAAATATGTATTTTCACATTTATAGAAAGATATTACTTTTTTTTAATATTATGGGGACATGTGACATGAATGGACACTCATTCCTAAAATATACTTCAACACAAATTTTTAATACATATGAATGGGCATGCGAAAAAATAGTTATAATCTACAAGTTTTGAATAGTTATAGTTATAACTCTTTAAAAGTTGTAAGTTCAAATGACAACTCAATATTAATATAATACAGTATAGGGGGCCTAATATTTATTAATATTCAAGTGACAACATGTAGATTTAATTTTTTGAGTTTCACTATTTTAAATTCAAAATGTTTCAAATAGAATCCAGACTATATTTAGCAATGTGATTTGTCTTCATGTTACAAGTGGGCTGCATTAGATTCTATTGACACTCAACATTTATGGTTACACTATTTATATTTTAGTGAGACACATTTGGTGGTTACAACCTTAAATTATTTTATAGAGTACTCTTCACAGTCAAATGAGAGTTGGACCACATAATATTTATAACTTAAAGTCTTCCTCTATTTTCAAAGTGAGACTTGACCACTCTCAATTATCCATAAGTTAAACATTTATCTAAATGCATTAATAAGGCATAATGCACATTTTCCCATTTTAAAATTTTCATATTGGTTAGATTTCATACCCATTCAACTATAAAATTTTCTTGCACTATTTTCAAAAATTTCAATACTTTTAAATATGGCAAGTATCTAATTTCAATGTCACTATTGTAGGTTTTTTATTAAGTTATCTTACACAAAGTTTTTACACAAATCTAGGTTTACATCTCCTTTAATCTAGTAATTTCATTTCATTGAATCGTTAGAATAAAGTGGGTTTTAACCCTAAAATTGATGTAGGAATCTTGCCTTGGAGTATATAGGTTAAAGAACATATAAATGATAATGCACAAGGGTGAATATGAAATTTACAATAGGCTAATTGGATGTTAAACAAAAATATAAACATACATTGAATTTATTATACTTAGAATATGTTAAATATAGAAATTAAAAGTAAATTATGTATGGAAATGATAAATAAATAATATATTTAGTTGGTTTTGATGCTAACATAATGTTGGATTTAGAACAAGAAGAAGGCAGGCTAGATGGTGAGTCTGGAATGGTCATCAAATTCTAGATCTGACACTTCAGAAGCTTTGGACATTAGCATCAACCTAAGATGGTTATGTTAAAACTATTTTCTAGGTTTGACATAAGTTTTCTATGTAGAATACTTGTTGGAAAAGGATGCTACCACTAGGATGCTTCTAGGTTTGTCTTCACCTTCGCCTTGGTACATTCAGATCTGGGTCATGGACTATCACTCCTCCTGAATTTTTAAAACTCTAGTTATTCACCTTCATTATGACCTTGTGTTAAATGGATTAGTGGGAACATGGTGTTGAGCTAACCCTTAAGACCCCTCTATCATTGAGCACTACCTACATATCCAATAATTTGAAGAGGGCTTCAGACTTATGTAGTTCTCCCCTACATGTTTATTTTTGTGTGAATCATGCATTATGTGAAAAGTAAGTATAATAGTGACATAGATTATAACTTGGAAAATTAGTCTCTTGGGATGATCATTTAGTACTTTAGACCTATAGATATGTTTTACCTATGACTGGTATGGAAATAAGGAATATTTTTTTAAATTAAATGTTGTTTGAATGCTCTTTGGTAAGAATATTAGGTATTATTCTATGTTTCTAGGTGACGAAAGAATTAAGGTTGATATTATATTTATATCAACCCCTTTTGAGAATTAACTTATATTAAATCACTTAGTATGACCATTAGGATATGTTTCATTTAATAAAATAGATGAATATAAGGCACTAGACACTTGCATCGAGTTAGGATACTAATGCCAATGTTAGTATCTATCTTGAATGTTAGTGTCTAAGGACTAGGAACATCAATACATGCTAAAAACTTGTAGATGTGGAAGATAAATACATTTTAAGTATTCTAGGCAAGATATAAGGCTTGGGTCATCAAAATAATATGGGTAAGACTTAGAGATATAGGCCAAGGGGCACAATATAGAGTATATGTGAGACTTGTAGAAATAGGAAAGGTCCATAATTGAGAGGAATACCCAAGGTCTATGTTTTCCAAGTGTAGAATACTGAGGTGATATATAATCCATAAATATCTTATACACTCCCCCTACCTTAATATAGTAATTAATTTCCTATTTTAAATGAAATGAATGCATACATGGTTGTGTATAACACACCTTGTGTTTGTGTGTACCCAAATTGAGATATTTATTGTTGATTGACCTTAAACTAAGAGCATGCTATAATATATAAAAAATTTATATAGTCTAGAATTGAAAGTACTTATAATAAATTGAAATTGAATGAGCAATGTTTAAGATTATGCTTATGTGTTGATGAAAATATCTTGCCTATTGGCAAGTTGATTTGAAAAATATGTATCATTATAAGGATCTAAAACTAAGATTAGGAAAAGTTATAGATAAATAATTAAATTAAATTTTTTTAAGGATATAGAGAGATAAAGAGAGATTGAAAGGCACATGCTCCCAAATTTAGAACAAAAGTGAGTTGCCACCTAGAAGTTGAGATTAGCTCAATCAAGCAACCAAATGATTATTAAAACCTAGTGAGTGTCAGTGAACCAAGTGACATACACTATCAAACTAGTGAGGCTAGATAATATTATCAAGTCTAACCTAAAAAATTAAAAATATCGACTATTTTTATCACCTCAACCATACCAAAAGGTGAACCAACTATTGTAGTAGATTGGCTCAATATAGTTCACAAAATTCCAACTAATGGTTGGTGACAACATCTGAGAATGTTATAAAATATGTAATTGATTTGGATTTTATAATATTAGGTGCACATTGTATATCATTTGCACCTTATATATGTCTCATGCTGAAACTATGTATAAAAATAATACCAATGTATAGAATTTTTCCACAACTATGAATCTGAATCATATAGCAAAGTGCTTTGGCCAATTTGGAAAGTGTATAAGTGTGGAGAACATGATTCCAAAGCATGATCCACCATTACATATGGATAAATATGAAAATTGATATAAGTACTAATGTGGATAACATGTTTATAAAAATTCACCCACTATAATCTAGAGATGCTAAATACTAAATAGGTGTGGAGAACATGTTTCTAAAAGCATTCCACCACTAAATCTGATAATTTATATTAGTACCATAAACTGAATGAATATGGATAACATGCTTTCAAATCATGCCTCCACTTAATCTAAAAGTTGTGACAAGTGTGAAGAACATTCCTCTATGACATGCCCTGACTAATGCTCCCCCCTTTTGAATCACAGGAAAGATAGGATCTAGTAGATGCCTCACCTAAAAAGGATAAGACAACTATATAACCTATGAATGCAACCATGTTGTATAAATAAACAACACATCTAGATAAATATAAAATTTAAGTGCATAGAACCAATGTGATCACATGTAGGCTTAAGATGTATGATAAGGATCATGGCAATGTCTAGATAGTAATAGTAGAAGCTCAATAAGAAAATAATCACACACACAAGATCACTCAAAATCAAGTCAAAAGGCAATGGTTCAAAGAGACCAGAAGCAAGAGGCATGTTTTAATGTTGGAAAATTTAAGGGAAATGACTTATTTAAATATATACAAAATAAAGGATGACATATTAGAAAGTTTATACAACAAACAATGACATATGTAAATGTATATGAAAGCATACATAGGCATGGGGGCCATAGGCATAAGATCATATTCAAGTGCTAGAACAAGAAAGATAATATAAAGTCAAGAAACTCTAATAAGTGTATAAAGTAAATCATAAGAAACCCACATAAACATTGCATCATAACCCATAGATAAAATGTATTAGGAAAAAGTGTCGAGTGTATAACATATCAAGAACCCTATTTAAGATATAATCATGGATAAATGCATGTGTAATTAAATATGTAATCTCAAAAATGATAATGAAATATGATCATAAAATTATATAACATGTGTGTATCAAGATCAAAGAATTAGATGCCCTTATGTCTACATTACATGAGTAGAGGGAAGACCCAACATCCAAAATGGTAATAGATCATATATTTTGTGTATGCCTATATTACACTAAAGTAGAAGTGTGACACACATGTTTATGTATGAGTAACTAAGTATTCCATCCATCAACATGAAACTAAAACATACATGCCAATGAGCTAATAGAACATGTATATGACAAAAATAATTTTGTATTTTTCCATTTTAAAAAATGGTATTTTGGAATGTTTGAAAAGGAAAGATCATCTTATGATACCATCTAATAGATGGTAATATATATCTCCCCAATGTGAACCTATCATAATAATATTTTGGTGATACTAAGGAACATTTATAGGTTAAATATCTATCAGATTAGTATCGATGATGCTCTACGTATGTAAAATGAGACTCTATGGTTATAAAGTATTAGTAGGAGTAATAGGAGAAGGGGTTTATGGAAGCCATCATCGAGGTATTTGTGGTTTCTTTGGAATAATAGTAATAATATCATGTTTAGGTGATTTAGATATCTAAACATGGTGCATAGTATATGGGGATTTTTTGCAATCCAATGTATAACTCTAATATAATGGTCTCTCAAGTACTAGTCACCTAGTAAAAGGGATTCCCTATTTCTTACCCTTTTATAGTGAATGAGCCTTATTAGGCTTGGTAATTAACAGTCTAAGTATAAGTATATCTTGTTTAACAGGATGCTCATATAGAATTCTATAAGATGTGACTACCTAATTGGTATGAATGTATTTAACACACCCATACATTCTATAAGGTACTGTTTGAAGTGTATGATCCAAAGTCTTCCCAAAACATATAAAAGATGTCCATTAAAGGTATGAATAAAAATGTACTAACCATATGAGTAGGACCAATTTATAAAGTTATTTTAGTCTCCCCAAGAACTCTCTAGGAGGTCCCATAGAAATTATCTAACCGATCTAGTAGAAGGATGTAGATCATTATAACTATAACCCAAGTGTGTAAGTGATGTCATGGTAAAAACATTCTCACTTTCACAATTATCAATGATAAAACTACATATAGGGTGTTTATAAAGTTATGAATGATTCAATAAATAATGATGATTAGATTCATCATCCTTAATATTACTATCATAAAAAATAATAGAGGGTATATAAACCATAATCTTTATATGTATTGGGTAATTACCAATAATCCCATCTATTGGGTGACCATAATGTGGTGGAGTAGGATGTGAATTATATGTCATTTACACTTTTAGTTCTTTTTTATAATGTTCTTGTAAAGGATTCTTAAATATTTTTTGTTTATGGTGATATCTAGGTTATGATCCTGATTCCTTTGGAGGATACTCAAATATAATATATTTGTCATCAATAAGATATTAGATCTTGTATTTCAAGGTAAACCATCTACTTGTATAATGTCCTAGTCCTCGATGATAAACATAATAAACATTCACATCATATCCTTTTGGTATATTTCAACTCATATCAACATCAATAGGATAAGGGAGAGATATAAGATAACAATCCAGTAACCACAAGAGTAATGAAGATGGGGACTCTAAAAAATGGGAGAATTATCTCCTTGGTGCATTAGATAAAATAATATGGTTAGTTTGTTGTGAAACTATGTTAGCCATGGTTCTTGTTTTCTTTTTAGGCTCATGAGGTTTTACCTTATTACTTGGTTTTATTGTAAATGATCTGAGTAACAATTTAGGCAACAATTTAGGTGACGGTTCTACCCCAATTGATGATGAAACTTCTAGGAGCCATAACTTTTGCACCATAGTTTTGATTGACTCCCCATTTGAACTATTAGAAAGCTAAGAATAAGGATAAGGTGGTGAGATGACATGGATATCCACTTAGTGGTTTCTGACCTTAAAAAACCTAATGCAAGTGATCTAAATTTTAATTTTAGTAGTGTAATCTACAAATAGTAAGTTTCTACAAATAGTAATTCCTTGAATTCTGTATTCTTGTAAATCATGGAAGTCAAACCACTTTATATCCCTCTAGACTGGTGACCTTCCAAATACTCCTCCTACCTTCAAAATGTGTATAAATTAAGATGTAACCTAAAATGAAAATGAGATATCTCTTCCCAGAGATAAGCATATGGTTATATTTGCAATCTTTAGTAATAAACATCTCTTCTTAGAGAAATCATTGTTACAATGTTATTTTTATGTTCTGGAAATATCTATCAATCAAAACTTTTGAGTTTTGGATTATTAAATTTTGTAATAGATGTCGATGCAGTTGGTTTGTTTTCTATATGCTTTAGATTATTTAATTAAATAAGCTTCATTTAAAATTCTCATACAACATGTCATAAGTCACTGAAATATTTTAACTTATTAAAAAAAATGGACTCATGTAAAAGAGCAAACAATTTTTTATTGAATATGTCTTACAAATCCTTATCTACAATAGAATTTGTCATTTTAGATAGCATTATCTTATATCTCAAGACATATTCATTGATTCCTTGTTTGATTTTTTAAGTTTGAGCATAGAAAACCTTTTTACAAATATTAATGGATAAGTGTGATAAAAATTGGTTTGTAAGAGGTTTTAACAATTTTACAAATTGGAGAGGTAAATCACAAGAACCACCTCAAATCACAGTCCTTGAGGTTTCTTTTAAATAATTTGGTCAAATTTTTACCATTAGAGGCATAACCAAGGTATCCTTTATAAAAGGATTGAAGAAGCTATTCAATATATGTTTTGCCTTTATAAAATGGAAACTTAGGTGAAACAAATCCGATTAGAAAAGGATGAAAGTATATCTCAAATTTAAGAGGGTTATACAACACATCTTTAAAATCAATAGCATGAGGAGATTTTAAATTAATTTGTTTAATATTTGAAACCTTATCCTCCAAGGTTTTTATAACATGAAGGAGTGTTTGAACTGTGGAGTGATTAGGATTTAGATTAGTAACTTGAGTAGCCACCAAGGGAGATGCAAACATGGCTTGAGTATTAATAGGAATTAAAACTAGTATTTGTGTTGCAATAATTAGTGACTCAATTATAGATGTATCAATAGTAGTTTTAGGAAATAAAGGTTTAAACACAAAACCAATGCCTCGACTAGATGTATGATGTTGTAATGTATTCAAGGGGAGGGATGTTTCAAGAATAGATTTTGAAATTCTTGTTTCTAGTATATTTTTATGATCTCATCAATATATCCAAGGTTTTGTCAAATATAATCACAAAAAAATGTAAATTCTTACACTTTATCATGGTTTATTTGCTCATTTCTATTTGTTTTATGGTTTTATTTATCATAATCTTCTTCTATGATAACCCTATTAGTATTTTCTCATTATGAACATGGGTATCATCATAATCTAAAGTATGAGATCCTTCATTGGTTGAGACACCTTAGATGGTGGGAGGGGAATTTCAATGTGTTCAATAGCACACCTCCCAATCTAGGGCTATACCTAGGTTCCATGCAAAATAGAAGAAGTAAGAAATGTAAAAGTACTATAATTTGAAACCATAGTTGGTTTGAAACCCTAGGAACTAGAATATATTGCATTCATATGAATCAAGTTCACCAAATGTTTAACCCTAAAATAGACTTAGGAATACCAACTTGGTGTTAATAGGGTTATGAATATATAAATGATAATGTACAAGGGTGATAAATGGATATACAATAGGCCAATGGGATGCTAAACTCATATATAAATATACACTAAATTTATTATGCCAAGAATAAAATAAACATATAAAATACAACTAAGCTAGTACTGGAAATGACAAAGAAATAATACACTTAGTTATTTTTTATGCTAACATAGTGTTGTATCTATAATAAATAAAAAATAGGATGGAAAGATATTCTAGAATAGTCATCAAATTTTGGATCTAACAATTTTAGAGCTATGGACATTAAAATTAGCTGAGAATGATTACATTGACACTACTATTTAGATTAGACAGAAGTGTTATGCATAGAATACTTACTGGAAAAGGATGCAACCACATGGATGCTTATGTGCTTGTCTATCAAAATGAGATCCAAGAATACTGATCAAAGTGAATACACCTACTTTACTATCTTATGTGAGCTGCGTATTGCACAAAATAATATTAAGCAAACACAAGCACACAACTGCAAGAAATGAATAAGAGGAATGAGACAAATGATCCACATAATATTACATTACATTGCATTGGAAATATGAAAAGGGAAAGGTACATATATAGGTTTGAAAGGAAAGGATACAACAAATGCTATTGAATGTGGGATTAAACCTTTCCAAGTAACCAATATGACATTATAGCCCTAAGCAAGCATATGTAACTTACGTAGGTGATGATACAAAAAATACAAAAAAATGGGTCCTGACAATAAGGCCTGATAAGGTACCCATGTGCAATGAAATATCTCATAAAGAAGAGAAAATGAGAAAACCCAGTGGGAAAAAACTCCCTCACAAAAAAGAGAAAATAAAAAGAGGAGACTAAAAGATGCCCAGAAGAAGATGCTAAAATAATCAACACTCCAAGCACATAGAAATGATCTCCAATATCCTACAAAACATGAAGTGTGCCTCCACATAGAAAAAAGATAACTTGAATGTAAAATTTTGCATGGTGAATGTTATAGTAGGTCCCTTTAAAAGAAATATTATCTCTTCCTTTCAGAAGAAAGAAAACTTGAGCTTTCAAACTACTGAATTCCCACTCAAGTGGAATGCATGTGGAAATCACGATGTAGATCTTTGAAAAATGCTGAAATGTCTCCCTGCTAATGCTTGAATGTACCAAAGTCTGATCAAGTATCACAAGACTAATAGTAGAAGATGGCAATGAATAATCATTAAATGAAGGAGAGAGAATAGTTAGAGAAGAAGATAGACATAGAACTTTCACTAAAAGAATGTCCATGGGAATAGGAGAGCAATGCTCAAAAACTATCAAAATTGAAGAATGGTATATAAATAAAGCACTTAGATCTAAAAGATGAACATCCTTAGGAACATATGAGTCATCGATACTCTCAATGTGTGTACTCATACTAGAAATAGTAGATTCCTCCAAAGTATAAGTCTATGAAGGCTCTGAAAGAATAACAATCTATAGAGTAATGAGTGTAGAATCTACAATAAGACAATTTAGGTTTGGAATCTCATCCTATAGTGGTGGCTTGACACAAGGAAGAACACTATCCACCATGGATGTGTCATCATAGGAGATAAAATCAAGAGGTAAGAGTACAACTATCTCTAAAGAGATAATAGGTAGTGGAAGAGGAGGTGTGACATAAGTCTTAGCTAGATCTCTAAAAAGACTCTAAAGAGTGCTCCAAATATTCAAAAGACACTCTATGAGTTCTATATAGTGGTCAAAATCCCATGAAATATGTAAAAACAAGTGACCATAGACACAGTCACAAGAGTTGGCCCAGTCATTCTATTGACCTGGGTCAATAGGCTCAAGAATCTATCCATATAACAATGGATTAAGTTCTTGATCCATGAGTAAATATTCCATATAAGCATGCAATGAAGCATAATTATCCTTTCCAAGAAGGATCAGTAGAGATGAAACAACTCTCCTCAATAGGAATCTCTCAAGTGGAGTTGACATAACTACAACTGAGGGGAATAGTGAATGCTCTAGAGATGGACTTCAAATAACACCAAAAATGAGTCCAGTCAAATGAGAGTAATTAGTGCATAAGTGATAATGCACACTCAAATGGATGTCAAGATCTGTTGATAATACATCTAAGAATACAAGAACAATCAGTGCAAGTAGTCACTAAAAGGGCATAGATAATAGTTATGAAAAACTAAATGTGCACATGAAAGAATTTATGGCCCACAACAAACTCTCAAAGATAATTAGCGATGACCACCCTATGTTTGCAATAATAAATCATGCTCAATGTGAGTACATTAGACTTAACTGATAATATGTCCAGATATGTGTGAGAAAACATTGCACAAATGATAATACATGCTCAAATGTATGTCAAGCTTAGTTGACAATGCATCCATGAAAATGATCAATCAATGTAATTTATCAAATTAGTACACATGAAATGCAAAAAGATCAAGCAAGAGGATGTCAGACTCTACTGATAATATGTCTATATGAGGAGAAGTTTTTATGTAAACTAGTTAGGTAGCCCCCCCAAAATTTGACACTTTAAAATTTAGTGTATTTTACAACTACCACTTGTCAATGAATTGGATTTGATCTTAGTGAATATAAATGCCAAAAAAGGCCATAGAAAATAAAGTGAAATTTTTTGATATAAATAGATCAAATAGATCATACCACTAAAAATTAAAATAAACATCATGCACTTTTAAGAAAATTACACCAAAAAATGTTGTTGTATGTGCCCGAACGAAGCCCTGGAAGGGTTAAAAATGAGGATTACTAAGCAATATTTATGAAAATATAAAATTTATAGAAAATATAGACACGAAAAACAAAATCAAATTACACCAATATGTAAAGTGTGAAATTATACCCCAAATTAAAAAAAAAATGCTCCAAAAGATAAGTTTGTATGACCAAGTTATGGTCCTCCAAATTTGACTGATCCAAGGCAGACTACTCATCCATGAGGTGGGTAGACTTGAAAAATGAAACCTCTACCAAATATGGTGTGATGTCTTTGAATTTAGTGATGCTGACAAATTTGGGGGTTTGCTAAAAAAAATTTGTCAAATCTAGTGAACCTCCAGCCAAATGTAGAACCCATCTAATCTAGTAGAACTGTCAAATCTAGTGGCAAAGTTGGTGGAATCTATAGAGAATATTCCAAAAATAAAATAGTGGATTAAATTTTATGATCAAATGGCCATCACTGTTGTGATTTGATTTTCTCCAACTTCAAACCCTTGCCAAATGTGCCTTAGATATCAAAATTTGACAAAATGAAAGTTGATATATATAGATTTTGGCCTTCTGAATGTAATGGTGGGGTTAGATTTGGCTGAAAGTAGTCTAAAAATGGTGGTACTTTCCTAATCTGGTAACCTTCTCCAAACTTCAAACACTTACAAAAAATACTTCAAAACTCCAAATTTGATGCAATAAAAGTTGAACTTGATTTTATCAAACCTTCCATACTCAATGGAAAGACCCTTAATGACTCAAGATGTAGCTACCTATCTCATATGAAAAAAATCACTTCTTTTTTTATATATTTTTTATTATAGACAAATCTTTGATAAAAGAGGAATTGATAGAAAAACTAGATCTAATTTCTATAATTTCACAAAGAAAATTGATAATGGTAAATCAAATAAAGCATCAGATTAAATCTAAATGCTAATAAATATTATGATGCCAAGATTTTGTAATAAAAATAGATCTTAAAAAAATTATAATCCCAGATCTAAAAAAAAAAAAAGACAAATTCAATGCCTAACCTCTCTGTTTTACTTTCTCAAAATAATGAATAAAACTTGCAGACAAACCCAACAATCCATAGATCTAGATTAGCTCAGATACCATATCATAATGAGCTCCAAGAATACTGATCTGAGTGAATGCCCTTGATTCAATATACTATGTGAGACACATAATACACAAAACAATACTAAGCAAACACAAGCACACAACTTCAAGAAATGAACAAGATGAATGAGACAAATGATCCACACTATTGCATTACATTGCATTGCAAATATGAACGGGGAAAGGTACATATATAAGTTTTAAATTAAAGGATACAACACATTCTAATGAATGTGAGATTAATCTTCTCCAAGTAACCAACATGAGATTATATCCCTAAGCAAGCATATGTAACCGTGTCACCAAAACCCATAAGAAAAATGCCTATAACAACATTGTCTACACCTTCACTCTAGTGCATTCAAATCTAGGTCATGGAATGACACTCCTCACGAATTTTTAAAATCCTAGTTCTTCACCTTTATTATGACCCTAGTAAAATGGGTTAGTGGGAACATAGTGTCAAGCTATCCCCAAATACCCCTCTATAAATGAGTGCTACTTACATATATAATACTTTGAATACAGATTCAAACTTATATAGTTATCACCTACATGTTAGATTATGTGTGAATCATGTAATATGTGCAAAGCAAGTACAAAATTGACCTTGTTTATAACTTGAAAAAATGGGTTACTCAGTTAGTACTTCAGACTTATAGATGTATTATACCTATGACTAGTATGGAAATAAGGAAGCTTATTTAATTGAATTCTCTTTGAATGATCTCTGGTAAGAACAATAGATATTATTCATATGTTTCCAGGTGAGGAATGAGTGAGCATTGATCTTGTATCTACATAAACACCTTTAGAGAAGTAACTCATATTAAATACTTAGGCCAACTGTTAGGACATGTTTCATTTACAAAATAGATGATTTTAAGGCACTAGACACTTACGTCAGGACACTATTGCTTATTCTAGTGTCTATCCAAGACATTATTATCTATGGAGAAAGAAATTAGGTATAGGATCAGAACTCGTAGAGTGGAATATAAGTATATTTTAAGCATTTTAGGTGAGATAGAAGGCCTAGGTCATCAACATAAGACTAGTCAGACTAAGAGATATAGGCCAAGGGACATAAAATAGATTAGATACAAGACTTCCAGAAGTGGGAAAGGTCCAAAATTGAGATGAACAGCTAAGGTCTGATTTTGCCAAGTTTACAAGATTGAGGTGTTATATAATGCATAAATATTGTCTACATGTTAGTAATAATTTGAAAAATCAAAATTTAATCATCAATATCTTGACAATGTTTAAACATGCCTTTCATACCTTGCTTGTCTAATTCACCATTTCCCTAAATTTTAGTCTCTAAATGAGAACTAACTATTATAATAACTGACTTAAAATCACTTATAATATCATTTAGGCATCCCTATTTTTATTATATATTCTTGCTATACTAGATCCAATAGTATATGTCCTTCTAGGACAACACCATGCTTTGTCAAATAGGGCTGCAATGTAGCCTTGTCCACTAGAAAGTCCTTATCACTCATGTCCTAAAAGTAACTTTTTAAATTTGATATGTTTCATTTTACTTGTCCCATTATTTAACAATATTATTTAGTAGAAAATTTCAAAATATTCCCCTTGATAATCACATCAAGGCACATTCAAACATATATATAAATGACTTGGAAATACTACTACACATTAATAAAAATATCACAAGTTCTTCCAATTCAAAATATGAAGCATTATAACACTCATAGGCTAAGCCTTAATATATTTTATTTTAGGTCAAGGTCAATTATTGTCACATTTAAATTAAACTATCTATTCCCATTTATCTATAAAAGTTAATACTCACACACTCACTCTAGGAGAAAGAATTACATCAGCGTGAAGCCCATCTAGCCTATATGGGTAGTACTCATATCACATTGAGTTTTACAAGGCTATATCAGCTACTCCCATAACCCTATTCCCCCATTTTGGTATTTCATTTTTTTTTAATTGTGTAGGAGCTATAGTTTATGGTTTTTTACACTTATCTACATCAAATTGGCACACACAATCTGGTAGTAAACCCTTGCATATAGGCATACATACCAACATCAAAAAATCAATCACATGGTCAACTAGGACATGAAAAAAATTAATAGACAAGGTCATAATGCATTCGTGTCCTCTTATCATATCCTTAATTCAATACAATTTATAATATTATATTTAGATGCAATGTAGTTCCTAGGTCTCTTTGGGCAATTTCAGTCACAGTCAACTTGCATAGTCAACAACAAACTTATTTTTGGGAGATTTTTATATCTATGGGTCAATTTACTATTTTTATCTCATTCAAATTTGGCAATTTTTTAATCTTTCACATTTTTATATTTCCTATATTTAAAATTCAATAGTTTAGATCTACATATTTAATTCATTTTTATTTGAAACAAATTAACGTATCTCATTGAACCTTGATCTAGCTACAACACCTTGACATGTAGAGTTTAAATAAATAAATTAACATTTATTATTAAAATAATGTACTTATGACCACTCCTTATACACACTTAGCTCATTCTTGATTTCACTGTCCTTGAGAACCCTAAATTCATTTCTTATATCAATGAACCTTACCTCTTAATAAAATTAGGATCCTAAACATCTCAATCCAACTTTCCAAACAACTCAAACTTGATTTCATATTTATCCAAGATTCTAGTTTAGTTGAATATTATCTTTAAACAAGGCCACTACATTTGGACTATCCCACACCTAAATCATGCGCAATTCTATTAGACACTTCCTCCTACCAAACAATGGCTCTTTGCTCAAATTAAAAATTACCCAACGAGTCATGTAACACATTTTATAAGTCCCATCCAAAGGAACTTCAAATGATCACTATAAAGCAACATTTTTTAACTACTACCCACTAGAGATTCATATGGTTGATAAACACTAGATTATATTACTACATGTTGAGCTAAAATCACCTATTTATTCCAATTCATAGTCCACACAACCCTAGTATCCTTGAGCTAAGTCTGCATACTCATAAATGGTAAAAAGTCATTTTTAAAGCACTTAATTAAACCAGTATTGCACCATTATTTCATATACACCACCATAGAATTAGAAAATTAAATGTATTTTTATCCCTCTTTAGAGTATTGATATATAGGAAGTTCTCAACATATGGGATGTTTAGGTATAGAACAACTTCAATTGATGATTCCTTTTACTATTTTATCTTCTTTAATAATTTTGGGGTTATTTATCTAGAGTTAAAAGTGAATAAGGAGGTATGTAGTGGTGTCCATAAAGATCGAGATCTCCTACATACTAAAGTAGAACATACATGTGAAGCAAACCTATCACATTAATCAAAGAGAGAAAATATTTATCAAATTCTGATGTGCCCAAAGTACAATAGTGTAGAACACCCCTAACCCTTTCCAACAAACTTTTCCTAGATATAATTGAAACATTATTCCTTATTCATAATGTCAATAGAAATCCACATATTCGATTTCATAGTTTTACTTATAGCCTTCCATTCCTATTTTCTAACAAATTTATTCCTTTATAGCATATTCCCCTTTTACCATCTTTCTAAATATATCAAGTTCCAAATAAGTTTGTGTCATTTATTGTATATTTATGTAACTTTCATATTTTATGCATAAGTTTATCTAATTAGATAAGTAATATCTCATAAACATCTATTTTTTAAATTTTATAAAACATATTTGTGAACACATCTATTAATTGAATATTTCAAACCCTAATTATAGATGTTGATAGGGTTTCTATCATTATATATGTTGTTTCTAATTGTTGTCCTAGGGTTTTTCAATTTTAATAAATTGTTACTAGCATCAATCTTCCAAGTTTTTATTTCATGTTTTATTCAATTTAGTAATTTGTTTTTACCTATCGCAGACGTAGTGATACATTAATTTATCCTCAATATAAATATTTCCATATTTCCACTTATAATACCATAATGGTAGAATGAGTTACTATATTTTATAACATAGATAAAATATAGTTAAAATGATTTCTTTAAAAGAATAAATATATGTAAAATGTATTCATAAATATTGCTATAGAAGAAATTAAAGAGCATATGAAGACGAATCCTTTGATACCTCTAATATTATGGGTTATTTACCTTTATTGAATATTGAATAATTAGATCCCACTTTCATACCACCATTTACTATTAGGGAAACTCAATGACTTCAATAGAGTAATATGTCAATTCCTACTTAGTAATTGGTAACATCACATTTGGTTATCATACATTCTTCTTCTCCCGATCTAAAATCCTTTGTGCATGAAATTCAATACATGAAAACTAAAGTGTTAAATTTGGAACAAGGTATTTCAAATCCAAATCAAGGGCTTGCCTCTCTCACTCTATTGCACACTCCATTGGCACAAGCATTATAGCATATCCTATAATAAATTGTCTTATGACACCTAAGCTAACACTATATGATTTAAAAGTTGATGTCGAAGAACACTTGAGATAATTTCACATTGCATTCTTGGACTATGTATCGAATGATCTGTTATTAACTAAGTTATTTTCAAGAAGTATAAAAGAGTTTACACTAATATGGTTGTATGATTTACCACATCAATTAATACACCCATTAAACCCTTTGGCAATTTTTTTTTTACACATTTTCAATTAGTATAAGTTACAAGATTTAATTTCCTTAAATTGTACAACTCAATTAAATATATTATGATCATATTAGAGAATATATCTTAAGGTACAATATAATTCTATCTTATATGTAAAATATTATGGCAGACAAGTAATTACTAGATATAATCAAGTAGATATTTATTTCAACCCTACACGACTCCATAATGTTTAATAAACTTCTTGTATTCACAAATTTGTGCCATATAGTAAAGGAAAGAGAGATCAAATTATCTTAAATGAACAAGTTAAAGTATCCTAATTTATGATTTTAAGGAAAGAAATCAGAATAAGTGACCATACAAGGTGAGACCAAATGAGAATAATAATGATCAAAAGGAAAAAGTACATGCAATTTTAGATCTGACTCCACACATTGTATTATCAACTCTTCCTATGAGATAACTTTCCAATATATTGAAAGATCCATAGAATGTCATAAAAATGCTATTGGAATTCAGTCTCATATCTTTCCTTCCCATTTAATAGGTTAATGTGATCAATCATTTTGCAGATGAATTTGACCAAATGCCTTATGTGATTTTCGTAGAGCACTAGGGAACACTACTAATAGGTGCATCAACTTAAATCTCAAGATTCAGGGTTTGATATATGTAAAAACCATTGATGTGGGAACTCCTATAGATAATTGAAAGGAAAAACAAAGTGACATCAAAGCAATGATAATATTTAGTGATCATTTTCCCATGCATAAAACAAATGAGACTACTTTCTTTAACAATGTGGTATACTAGTTATGTATATCCATTGCATAAATATCCAACCATACGAAAATCAGCTTACGACTCCCAAAGTTTTAGGAGCGGATGACCAATTTTGTTTTTATTTAATAATAACAGGAATGGCAGTGGCGGCAGCTAACTGGTACAGATTGAGCATTAGATGGGTATAGAGTGGTAGAACTGAGTGTTTGGAGATGAATACAATATTATTACCTGAGTGATTGAAGATGAATATGAATCTAATCTTAATATGATCGAATGGTAATATTAAACTTAAATTTAAGAGTCTGACCAGACTGTACTAGAAAATCAAGGAGGGCAAACCCACGAACAAATCTTAAGCATCCAGTTCCTCCAACCACAGAGAGCTCCCTCTGCGGCAGACTAAATCTATTGGTCCCCTGTATCTCAAGAGTGCTTCCATTGTATTTCTGATTCATAAATATGATAGAGGAAAGCATATGAAAACCTTCCTATTTAGGATCTGGGCGGGCCTCGAATCCTTGCATTCTTCCCAAAACCTTAGAGGAGGGATTTGGTCCTTCGTTGACGATGTGGTTTATGACATTTGCTATTACAAACGCCAACAAACCTGAAGACGTTCCATTCAATCCTACGATTATACGTATCATATTGTCAACTCCACTCAGAGTCTCTTGTAGGTATATCATCAAGTTCTTTTCCCTCACATTTGCAGCGGCCAAATTATAAGACAAACAGAGTGTTACAAAAATGAGGGCAAGGATTAAGGTAAATGAAGAATTCAAAGCCATCGCAATGGAAATAACAGAGGCCACATCTGATTAAGGGTCTTGGAATAGAAGGCAGGGATCAGAGAAGAGATTGGTGGCACTTAGATGATTAGAGGGATTATATATAAGTATTGATGCTGAAACAAACTCAAACTCAATTTGTATTTTTTAAATTGAAAAGCATTTTTATTAATAAAATATGGTATAATACACATGAATTTAGAATTCATGATACAGGAGAGGATTTATAGATCTCCTAGTGTGTGGTAGTCTCTTACTCGCATTGAATGAATATGGTGAATAGCTAAAACATTGATAAGATCACCAGTGTATCCTTTCATTGACATTAATGGAAACGTATTAAATATTATTGACCCTAAGGAGGACTTTCTGGTTACTTCGGGCGTACTCAAGAGGTATTATTAAGTTTTTTTTTTCCCTTTCAGTTTGTGGAAGAGGTCTCATTTTCCTTAGCCTTAAATTTGCATTTAAATTGTTGTAGAGTACTTCCACATGGAATTTCAAATTTATTTATTTAATTTTTTG
Source organism: Torreya grandis (assembly GCA_037957365.1). Taxonomy (NCBI): domain Eukaryota; kingdom Viridiplantae; phylum Streptophyta; class Pinopsida; order Cupressales; family Taxaceae; genus Torreya; species Torreya grandis. Next base: position 921,186 of record JARHVA010006360.1, read on the forward strand.
AGAAACTTTAAAATAAAAACAACACATTACGAGTTTGACCAATTTAGAGGAAGGAAATAATACTTAAAAATTTTATGGAAAATATATTGTATTATTTTTTTTCTTTTGTACAATGGGAGTTGGTTACAATTTGTTATTATCTCCATTTAGGTTTGGATTTCTACTTCGGTAACTAAGCAATTATCTTCATCTTTCATCCTGTTCGGCTCTCGCTACATCTAGGGTTTTTATTCGGGTTCACATCCACTATAACCCACCATCATCTCGGTAAAGTCTAACTGAAATGAGTTAAGTTTCTAATTGCTAACTTCAAACTAGGAAACACTCAATTGTATGATGCAAAAAAAATAGGCCAACCTTCCGGAAGCCATGAGTTTTGACTCATAACTTCGTTTGAGCTCTTCCACACATCAAAACGATCGTATTGAAAAGTTCAATTCTACTTTAAGCCGCTCTATCTAGTAAAATTTGATTTCGATATTTTTTGGAGGCTAACATGATCATCTGAGGGTCTAAAATTAATGTTTAATGATTTTTTCTAAAAATTTTTATTTTTAAAAGTTTTATATTTTTAAAAATAGTATATTTTTAGAACCAAAAGTCAACATTAGTTGAATTTCATTTCATAGGCAATTTTAGTATTTAATTTATTTTGAGAAATTTTTAGATCCACACGCGCTTGCATGCAAGAATTAATATAAATATCAACTACTAAAAATAGACTTTTTTTTAGATTTTTTGAATTTTTCATGTCAGCTCTAAATTATTAGTTGAGGCTTATTTAAGGATGGTTTGGGTTTATAATTATTTCAATCAATCAATATGAATCAATTCTGAGTATTGTTTCAAGATCTTGGCCTATTGCTAATTTTCTTGTTCTTTATAGTTTTTGAGTTCATTATCTAGTATCATAGCAAGTTTGAATCTTGGAGGAGTAAAGAATGGTGAGAGGATGAAAAGTGTTGTGCAGATGAACTAGACTATACAAGAGCTATAGAGACAAGTTCAACAATTAATAGAGGTTATCACCAATCAGCAGAGAAGACAAGATGGTGATGAAGAAGACATAGATTATGATGAAGTTCAACAAGAAGAAGAATAGCAAGAGAAACCATCATCAATGGAAGAGAGGATGGTTCAATATTTAAAAGGAATAAATGAAGGAATCAAGGTTGATATTCTATATTATGGAGGTAGTTTAAAACTAGAGGAGTTGATAGATTGGAAGAATAACATGGATAAGTTCTTCAAGTGGAAGACTATGAGAGAAGACAAGAATTTAAAGTTTGCATGTATGAAACTAAAAGGTCATGTAATGATTTGGTGGGATCAACTACAAAAAGAGAGATGGAGAAAAGGTAGAGAGAAGACTAATTTATAGAAAAATATGGAGAAGAAGCTAAGGGAGAAATTTCTTCTTATAGATTGTGCATAAACTTTATACAGAAGATTTTAGTATTTGAGGTAAAAATATTATAGTATACAAGAATATACAGATGAATTTTATAAACTTTCCATACAAGTGGAGCATGATGAAATAAAACAAAAAATGGTTGTAAGGTATGTAAATGGTTTAAAATTTTATATTCAAGATGAATTAAGCATGCATAGAATACTTAACATGGAGTAGGCTTATCAATTAACTTTAAAGGTAGAAAAACAAAATAGATAAAATTTTAGAAAGACATCTATTGGTCCAAAAAGAGGTGGATCCCATCCAAATAAGGGGATGAAGTGGGTTTAATACCACCAAAGGTGGCTTTTATGTCAATAAACATGAATCATCACGTGGTGCAAAAAGGCAAGATGATAATAGGCAAGGGTTTCAATACCAATAAAGAGGAAGAGGATTTCAGAGAGGATGGTTTCCAAATTAGTGTAGAACTTATATTTGTTATAGATGTGAAGAAGAAGGGCACAAAGCATTTGAATTTGCACACTATCAAGGCCAAGAAAGGAGGCAAGAAGATCACCCAAGAGTAAATATATCTGAGGCTAAAATGGAAGAGCAAAATACTGAAGTTGCACCCACTGATATTGGAGAGAATCTCATGATGAGAAGAACCATAATCACTCCAAGGATCAAGTGAAAAATAAAGAAGGTGGTGATGCATGGTTGTGATCAAATATTTTTCAAATAAGATGTACTTTGGGTGAAGAAATATGAAAAGTAATTATAGATGGTGGCAGTTGTAAAAATATGGCTTCTAAAGAAATGATTGAGAAACTAAATATGCAATGTGAAAATCATCCTAACCCTTATCGGATTTCATGGTTTAATAAATGGAATGAAGTCATAGTAGATAAAAGGTGCTTAATCAAGTTTTCTATAAGAAAAACTTATAATGATGAAATATGGTGTGATATTATTTTGATGGATGCGTGTCATGTGTTATTAGGGAGATCATGGCAATTTGACAAGAAAGCAGTTCATGATGGAGCAAAGAACACATGCACTTTTTAGAAAGGTGGTACAAAGATAGTTTTTTTACCTCTTAAAGAGCAAGAAAAAATAGAAAGCATGCTTTGTACTAAGCAATTTATCCAAGATATGAAGAAAGGAGGTTGTTATTATGCACTATTAGGAAAAAAATGAAGAAATAAAAATGATGTCAATACTAATAGAAGCAACAAGAGTGTTGAAAGAATATGTAGATGTTATGTCTGATGAGTTACTAGATGGTTTACTACCAAAAAGATATATTCAGTATCACATTGATTTGATTTTAGGATCAATTGTAGCCAATCAAGCAGCTTATAGGATGAATTTAATAGAACATGCAAAATTAAATAAATAGGTTACTAAATTGCTAAGGAAGAAGGTGATAAGGGAGATTATGAGTCAACATGCAACACTAGCATTGTTAACTCCAAAAGAGAAAGTGTGTGGATAGTAGAGTAATTAATAAAATTAAAATAAAGTGTAGGTTTCCCATACCTTGTTTAGATGATATGATGGATGTGCTTGTAGGAGCAAAATATTTTATGAATATTGATCTAAGGATTCGTTATTGTCAGATTCAAATTTGAGAAGGAGATGAGTGATAAACTACATTCAAGACTAGGGATGGCTTATAGGAGTGGATGGTGATGCCATTCAGATTATCTAATACACCTAGCACATTTATGAGGGTGATGAATACAGTGTTATGGAAATATATTATTAAGTTTGTGGTTGTTTATTTTGATGATATTTTGATATTTAGTAAGGCTAAATAAGAACACTTACAACATAGAATGGTAATGGATTTGTTAAGAAATGAGAAGCATGCAAATTTTAAAAATTATAGGTTTATGCAGAATAGTTTGGTATTTTTAAGATTTATAGTTTTAGCAAATGGTTTGAAAATGGATGAAGAAAAGATAAAGGTAATTGTTGAGTGGCCTATTCCAAAAAGCATTATAGAGGTAAGAAGTTTCCATGGTTTAGAAACTTTTTACAGAAAAATTATTAAAATATTTAGTAGTATTGTGTCACCAATAATAGATTGCATGAGAGGAAAAAAATTTGCATGGACTAGAGAAACCATAGAAAGCTTTGAATTTTTAAAGAAAATGATTATAGAAAGACCAATTTTAGCATTATCATATTTTGACAAAGTGTTTAAGGTTGATTTTGATGCTTCATTTATGGGAATTAGTGTTGTGTTGAATCAAGAAGGAAAGCCAGTAGCATATTTTAGTGATAAATTGATTGAGGCAAGAACAAAGTATTCTACATATGATGTTGAACTTTATGCAATTATACAGGCATTAAGACATTGGAGGCATTATATGGTGCCTAAGGATTTTATATGATTTACAGATCATGAAGC
>JARHVA010006361.1:0-20000 GCA_037957365.1 Torreya grandis
TTTGTAGGTATTCTAAAAAGTACTTGGCAGTATTATAGAATAAAAGCATGCAAAGCAATAATCAGTCATGAGATTGGTTTGAGGGCATTATTATTGATCCTCATGCCACTCATTGGAAAATATGGATTTACACATATGGAAAACCATATGCGTAACCCACAATCTAAGATTTAAAAAAAATTATCATCATGACTTTAACTAGAAGTCCCATTTCCTTCTTGACTATTTGGATGATGTCATCCAAAAATTTACCATCATGCCTAGTGACATAATCACTTCTAAGGACCCCTATATTTGTAAGGTAATTAGCTTCCATGTTTCCTTCTTTATATACGTGATCAATAATAACTTCTTTAAAATAGTTGAGAAGGGATTTGACATTGTTGATGATTCTTAAAATGTTCTAAGAAGATGGGGATAGTCCCTTAATACAATTTGACCATCTCTTCAATGTTCCAAAAGGCCACCAAATCTTCTGCAATGTGATTGGTTTGAATTCCAAGTGGCCCTACATAAGATGCTTGATGTTTCTTGAAGATCCCTTGATCACCACCCACCCTAGATGGACCAAGATTCCCTTTGCTACCCTATCAAAATTTAATTTGACCCACTAAGGAATTTAGGGAGACCATTTGATGAGAGATTTATTCACCCCTTTAGCCTAGGCTTTACCTAAGATAACCAAATTAAGTCATTTCAAAGTTGACAAATAAAGTGGGGATCTTGGTTGATCAAAGGTGTGAGAAGAGATTGACCAATTTTCCTACATGAAGGCCGTGATCCTTTGAAAGTAGACTTAGGATAAAGTTGAAGACACTCAAATATGTAAGGCATTCTTGGATTTCTAGACACCCTAGAAATATGAGGTAAGGCCAAATTCTACTAGTGAGTTAGCAACAGTGCTTCCCAAGGGGGTTTTCATTGGTAATTAAGTCTAGGATAGATCCTAGAAAACCCATGAAATGTTGGACTCACTAAATAATCATTAAAAAATAGTTGACCCAATGGGCAAAAAAGAAAGAGATGTTTCCACTATTTTTGTTGCTTATTTGTAAAGAAAGCACCTATTAGGGATAGTTAAACCTCTTTTGATGAGATTATCCACTGTTAATATCTTGTTTTGAGCTACTAACTAGTAGAAGACATTAATTTTAAGGACGAGGTTTTTTATCTAGAGATTCCCAATTGAAATCCTCCTCATCCAAATTCTACAAAGATAAGAATCTTGATTTCATCAAGTAAATCCCATTGGGATTATGTTTCCAGACAAGTTTGTCTTCTTTAGGAGCTCGACTGATATGAATGTGTTGAATGGATCATTAAAATTTTTGAGTAGATGGGTTTGTTTCTAGTCTAGCCCTAGTTTGGCTAAAGTTTTCCAACACTTATCTTATTTCCAATTTCCCAATAATCCATTACTTTGAGCCCATAATTATTTGTGAAGAAAGATATCAATTCTAGGTCTTGAAAAGTGGATTCTAGAGGGGTCAAGATCCATGAATCACTTAAAAATCCCACCATATTTCCTCTTCTAACATTCCATTTAATCCCTTTATTAAGAAGGTTCTTTCCCACCTGTAGATCTTTCTATAAAGTAGAAGCATTAGTAGGACTTGGATCCATTAAAAAAGGGGAGCCTTCCCTTGAGGAGAGGGTATTTGCCCTGATTATTTTGGTGCATTGGTTTTCCTCTATAACCACTCTCCTAGCCTTTGATTTTCTAGGAGGGCTTGGTTCATGGTTGAAACCCTTATTAGTCCCAAGCCTCTAAAGGAAATTGGGTGGTAGGCATGATCCCAAAAAATGAGTGGAAATTTAATTTTGTCCTCTAAACCTCTCCAAAGGAAAGTTTTCTAGATACTCTCCATCTTGTTTACAATGGATTTTGGAATGGAAAAAGTGGACATGAAATAAAACTGGTATGCTCTAAAGGGAATTTTTAATAAGTTGAAATTTACTAGCTTGAGTTAGGATATTACCTTACTAGCTAGCCAATTTTTTCTAAATCCAGTCGATGAGGGGGATCTAGAAAGAAATATTTAGGAAGCCCTCAAATAAAGAGATGCCAAGATAAGTAGATGGTGCATTTCTAATGTTACATCCCAAAATCTTGGTGAATTTATATTGGAGATTCGATGGAGTGTTGATGAAGAAAAGATAATTCTTATTGAAATTCACACTTTGACTAGAAACCCCTTCATACATCTCAAGGATATTCTTGAAACATCTAGCTTTAGAAACTGAGGCTTCTCCCATCATAATTATGTCATCAAAAAATTGTTGGTGAGTGATAGGACTAGTTTTAGGAGCACAAGTGATTCCCTTGATAATGTTGGAAGATCTAGCTATAGAGATAAGTTGGCTTAAGGCTTTAGCTAAGATGATAAAAAGGTAAGGGGAAAGAGGATACCCCTATCTTAGCCCTATACCAGCTAGAAAAAAACTTCTAGACACCCTGTTAACTAGAACTGAGAATAAAGGATTGCAAATACAAGATGTAATTAATTTTTTGACCCAAGATTTGAACCCAATTTTACTTAGAATGTTCTCAAGGAATGACTAGGAAACCCAATCATAGGATTTATTCATATCAAGTTTTAGGAACATGCCTTACTATTCTAAATGAGAAAATAAGTAGATGGTTTCATGAACCATAATGATCCTATCAAAAAATCTATCTACCAAAAAATAAAGCACCTGGCTACTCCACTATTAATTTATTGAAGACAAGTTGAATTATAAGGGAAATACCTTTGGAATAATTTTTTTATAAAGTGGAACACAAGCTAATGGGTCTAAATTTTGATGCCTTAGATGCATCTTATTTCTTAGGGATCAAGACAATAAAATTGTTGTTGAAGTCTTGGAGCATGGATCCCATTTTAAAAAATTTGGTAACTACCAAATAAATGTCATGACTAATATTGTCCCAAAAGACCTAACAAAATAGAGGGAAGTCATCGGGCCCAAGGGCCTTATCCTCTTCTAAATAGAATAAAATATCCTTGATCTCTTCTTCCAAAATTATCTTCTTGTGAAAGAACCCTGGTAAATAGATTGACCATTTGATCCTTAAGATTGCATCTTGAGATGAAGAATGGGAAAGTAGAGATTTTAAAAAAATTACCAAATATTGAGTCATTTCATCTTCCTTCCTTAAACCAAGTTTCATATTCACCTTGAATATCTATAATGATATTTATTTTTCTTGTTTTTGGATGCAGAGGTATGAAATTTTTTGTCTTTATGTCTCCTTCTTTAAGATACAATTTTCTAGATCTTTGTCACCAATACATTTATTCTTTGGCCTCCATATTATGAAATCTATTGAGGAGTTCATTTTCCCTTGATGTGGAGTTCAATATAATATCCTAGGTCCAAAATTTTTAGTTTAACCTTGTGAATTTATTCTTCAATAAATTTTTTTTGGATAAATATATTTGCAAACACATTCTTATTCCATATTTTAAACATATTTTTCTCATGTCTCAATTTCATTGCCAAGATGAACATGGCCAATCCTTGAATGGTGATACTCCACCACTCCTTTATATGGTCTTCTAGAGTATGATTAGAGAGCCACATTTCTTCAAATATAAAAGGAATGGCCTTATTTTTAGAGACTCTAATCACTTTAGAAACAAAAGGAGACTATGGTCAGATCTAATCCTTGAGAGAGCTAAGAGAGGAGAGTAAAAAGAATGTATCCAATTAAGAGGGAATTAGGAACCTATCTAGTATTACTTGGATATGATTATTATTGATCCTTCTATTTGACCAAGTGAATTGGTTTCCTTTGAGTTCAACATCATTGAGATTAACACTTGAAATGAAATCATGCAAGTCCACCATATTGGCATGGTTGAAAAGGTTCCCCCCCTTTTTTTGCCTCAGGAATAAAGGGGAGCTGAAGTCTCCTACAACTATCTAATCCAAGTTATTGAATTATTTCTTAATATCAATCAAGTCATACCATAAATTCTTCCTTTAATTTTTTGAATTTTGAATGTAGACATTTGTAATAATCTAATATATCTTCTCCCACACATTAGAAAAGAGGATGGAAATATGGTTATCCTTGTTGAGAAGATGTACCCCTTTCAGGACAATAGGGTCCCAAAAAATTGCCAGAACCCCCAAATCTCCTATGGCACTTATGCAACTTCAAAACACACTTTCCCAAACCTTTGACTTAATCCTCTAGAGTTTCTTAGTATACATCTTGGTTTCTTGTAATAAGAGGATATCTAGTTTGTGTTTCAAAATGAGGTATATAGATAGTCTCTATTTAGCAAGGTTATTTAAACCCCTTATGTTGTAGGAGAGAACTTTAATTTCTTACTGTTAGGATAGTGATGGAAGGTCATCTATGTGACCTTAGCCACATGTCTATCTATCTCTTCTTAGTGAGAGCTTTGGGAGGTGGGTCTAACTTTTGATTTTTGTTTAATTCCAACTTGCACTTTCTTCCTACCCCTCTTATTATGCAAATTAACCCATTTTTCCTCATCTTGGAAAGGGATATCCCTTTTCCCTCAAGGAAATTGTGGAGTTTTGGCCTTTTAAAAAATTGAGTTATCTTGATTCACAACAAAAAACCTGAGGAGAAGGAGGGGCTGGGACCTCTTAAAGGACCAGATCATTGCTAAGCAAAGATAAAACACAAGGCAAGGGACAAGAGGGAAATGGGGGAGGGAAGGACTAGAGGGGAGTGGTAGGGGGAAGGGGAAACCACTATAGAACCAAATGTGGCCTAGATAAAAAGGTCTTTCAAAATGGGAGTGGGGTGGGGTGAAAAAGGGTCACCTTTAAAATTATGACCAATCCTTTCAATTGATTATACACCCATAGTTTAGGTCATATATTGATACAAAACTATGTTATAATTGGGAAAAATTATAACTATAATTACAAACCTTAAGAACATCAAAAACTTCAACTTACAAAAAATGTACACTACTTTGGTATATTATTAAGTTGGTTCTAATCTTACATGAATTTCATTCCATATGTGCGCGCCCCACACACACACACACACAGAGAGAGAGAGAGAGAGAGAGAGAGAGAGAGAGAGAGAGAGAGAGAGAGAGAGAGAGAGAGAGAAGAGAGAGAGGAGAGAGAGAGAGAGAGAGAGAGAGAGAGAGTGAGAGAGATGAGAGAGAGAGAGAGAGAGAGAGAGAGAGAGAGATTGAAATAACTTAAATAAGTTTGATTATTTATCCAAGGCTATTATCTGACCTCATTTTTTATATTTTAATCCACTTATAAACTATAGATAAGGTACATAGGAATGCAACTACCTAGGTTGTGAAATACCTTATAAAAAATATATATTTTCCATGTATAAATAGGTCTTATATAGTCATTATAAACATATTTTATGTTACATTTTTACAATTTCATTCTTTATTATCATCTTATTTTAAGTTCAAGTTGTTTTATAAAAACTAACTAGATACCAAGAGAAAATCATTGCTCAGGTTTTATAATACATTCAAAGATACACAATCCTAATCTTGATTTAATGTTCTTACATCAAATCTAAATAAATAGGGTATATGATTTATTTTTCATATATATATAAGTATCTATATAAGACCAATATGCATAACTATACATATGAAAAGAAGATTAGATTTAAATCATAGCTTATAATAATGAACTAAAATCTAGAAGTTTATAGATTATGTATTCATTGGTATCTTCATTTAATTATAAGAGGTAAACCCTAGCAAGATAACATTCCTTTCCTAGTATTGGATTAGGAAACTTAAAATAAAGGTGATTAAATATGCTCAATTTATTAAAATAAAATCATGTAATAATCTTTAGGAAAACATAGTCTCATTTTTTCAACATTTAGCTTGGCACCCTCATAATTATAGGCCTAATAATGGGATTTACGATCCCATTCTTAGGTATATAAACCTGATAGGCTAGTGTTTTTGGATAAGAATTCAATAAAATTATTTTTATATGATAAACAAAAAACCCCTATTCCAAAATTGAATACTCATTTTTTAATACAAACCTAAATAAATGACCAATCTGGTACTAAAACATACATATCATTATTTTCCTCTTTTTTTACAAAATTTGAGCTTCCCACTTTATTTTCTTCCTTTCCCATTTGATAGAGATTATTCTAAGATTCCTCCTCATCTTACTTATGTTTATTCCCAAACTATGCATGATCAACATGACCTTCAATAGACTCCTATTATCTTGGGTCCTAAACATGATGCACCAATCTTTAATTAATGTATAACTCCACTATTCTCAATCCAATCATAGCTCTTTTCTTTCCTACATGTGATCTCGATGGCTGAGTGATCATCCCCATCAAGACTAGGTTAACCCTAAACATGATGATAAATAAAAACTTAATTTTAATCCTTTTTTCCCTTTTCTCAAAGCATCTAATGATTAAAAATAACTCAAAGTTTCCAAACAAATCATAACATCATTTAAGCATCAAGACATATGCCAAAAATATTTTGAATAACAACTGAATAGGTTTACCTTAGGTGGGGATGTGGGTATTTTCCCATAATTTCCCCTTTTTGTTATCTAGACCCCTAAGGGGTTTTAATAATTTTATAACAAATGTAAACATAATAACTTGAATAAGTACTATCCCATTTATACATAACTTTTAAGTACACCAACCACGTTATCACCAACATGTTTTAATAGGGTTAGTCCACACACACACACACAAACATATATATATATATATATATATATATATATATATATATATATATATATATATATTCCAAGAACTATATAATGGATAAAAAATAATATAAATGGGTTTAAATATTAACTACAACTTTTGATATTAAAAGAATCCAAACTGATCAAAATGAGCATGTTAGTAAATTAATAGCATAAAAACATAAACAAGTTATGCCAGTGTATTCAATCAATTCAAGATCAATACAAGCATTCATTAACCATTAATACGGTAGCTGATGAAAATGCACTCTGTATAAACATGGATGATAAATCAAATGGATAAAAACTAAATGGATAATCACATATATGCAAGATATGAAATAAAAACAACCAAGGTTTAGATAATTAAAAGAAAGCATCATAGATTCATTCCAAGAATATTCTAGTGCTGTGTGTATACGTCCATTTAATTCATCTATTTCTAACACCAATATAGATATCTACTCCCCCTATCCAATGATACTTTCCCTTTGCAATGTCATTTGAGGAAGAAATAAACTACATGTAACTCATCAAATAAATGAGTAGTTAGCCTATATCATGATAAAATTAAACATATAACCATAACAACTTCTAAATGTAAAAAGTATATAAAAATCATGATCATAGGCATAATGCAATGACTATCAAAATTAGTATATATGTCAACCAAATAATATATGCAAATCTAGATCATAATAAACATCAAATTTTCTAATAATCAATACATAATCCATTGAATAATTTCTCAAATATCCATACGAAAAAAATGCATGTGATAACTAAAGCTTATATAGTAGCTTGATCTAAGAACAACATATATCTTATACTGAGTGTAGAGATACACTATGAAATCCATGTTTGAATACTAGATAGAACTAAGAGATCTATTGTATAAGATATAAAGCTACAAATATCCTATAATCCATTCACATAGAACCTCTAAGATGGTACTACATTAACTAGTATCAAATCAAGTATAGATCCTTGGGAGAATGCATGAGGATAAGATTATATGAGAAGTCATGGTGAATTATGTGTAAGAGTGAAAAGTGTTGAAGAGTGAAGAATAATAGATGCTGACCTTTGAGGCATATAATAGAAAGTGTTGAGGATGAGTTTTGGAAGATGTTGATAATGAATAAATCAACACAGAGTAAGTGAGTGGTGTATACATAAAACATATTTAAAACTTCATCTATTACTAACACTTTCTCTCTTGTAAGAACCTATGGAGTTGAGATCTGTCTAAGTTCAAGCCTTAAAGGTTACACCAGGAAAAGGGTGAGAAAACCATTGGTTCTTTGCAAGATTTTTGGTCCATTCTATCAGTACCAAAACCCATTACAAACTCTACTCATCAAAATCCCAAAGTAATCTACCCCCATCTACACATTTACTTAATCATTTCTCCTTTCAATATCACATAACTAAGTAAACAACCACTTTATACTAAGTCATCTAGGTTGACCTTGTTAGAAAGGATTTATCACATGTTAAAAAACTAATTCGGCCTTATGTTTTTAGCTTGAGGCCTAACGGTAAATTTTTCCAACTAATGGGCTTAAGCTATCCAATCTTATCATCTTAAATTTTTGAACAGTTAAGGATTATCTGTTGTTATAAATATAAGGTCCATTTCAATCCAATGGAGAGGAACATTCGTGTATGCATCTTACAATTTATAATTCTACCTATTCTATCATTTAATAAGTTCATTAATTTAGGTCTTTCCTTAAATAAGTAGAACATCTATTTTGTGGAAGTCTTGGATGCATAGGAGAGGTCTTGTAGCCTAGAGCTAGTTTATCCTTGTGATACTTATAATCCATAACAAACTCTTGTAAAACACCATTAGCCAAGAGAGAGATTGATAATTATGGGTTCACTCTGAAGATATGTATATATAAGTTTGTTTATTTAATTTGATAGATATATATTTTTATAAATAATAGTTTGAAAGTATTTATCCTATATTACAATACCTATACATTAAATTGAGTGGAGTTTTATTTTATTATTATGTGTTGTTATTATCCCCATTTGTGCCACAAGCTTTGGTGAAAACTAGATTAGTTTAACTTCTTGAATGTAGACTTAGCCAAGGTTATTATATAGGGTTATTTTCCTAAAGGATTTGGAACCCTCTCCTTTACTATTATGTAATAAGAGATCCCTTAGTTAGGTTTAGTGGATCCAATTTGGTCATGATCACAATATAAACATGCATTGTAATTGATGTTAGTTGGTTACCTTGTCCAATCTTGGATTTTACTAAGTCAGATAAGTTGTAAATCTATCTTAATTTGTTTCATATATTTTGGTGAACCCAACATGAATCTAACCCTTGCATTTTCCTTTTTTTAACCTTCAATCAACTAGATTGAGTTGGTCAATATAGTCTTAACCTTTGTCTATAGATTCAAGATTTATATTAAAGTAGATCACATTGGTTGATCCAATTTTGTCTTCTATTTTTAGGTTTTCCTTTTACAATCAACTAGATTAGGTTGGTAGATATAGATTCTCTTTCAATTTTATTAGTTCAGGGTTTACATTCAATTATATCAGGTTATTCAATCTAATTTTATCCTTTGGTTTGTAGGGTTTCATTCAAAACTAAATCATGCTAGTTGTATCAGTAACCTTTTTTTATTTTCTAGATTTGTTTTACTGTCAACTAGATTGGGCTGACCAATCTAGTTTGATTTATCACTTATAATTTTTCATCTTTTAACAAACTAAGTTGGGACTTGGGTTGGTTGATGTAATTTTATTTTACCATTTATAATTTTTAGGTTCCTAACAATCTAAATCAACTTGTTCGATCCTATTTAACATCTATATATTTTATAAGTTTACATCTACAAGACTCAATCAAGTTTAGATAATATATGTAGCAAGTAGATCTTTTGACTTTTCAACCAATAAACTAAGTGGACCTAGTTGATCTAGTCATTTCTTTAAGTTTCATTAAAAAAAGATTCATATTTAAATTTTTTGTTGACTCCCTTAATTTTAGCATTTTTATATTTTAGTCAAATTATTTAGAATTTCAATTTACAATCTTTCCTTCCAATTTTTAATTCTACCAAACTACATGACATAGTCAACTATGTTAACCTGGATAACATAGTTTTGTGTTTATTTGCTTTACTAAACAAACTAGATTAACCTTATAGATCTTTTTTGTTTTCATCCTATTTTGGAAATAGATAAGATTGGCCTTCTTGACTATGTTTTATTCTATTTATAAACTAGTTTAGCCTATATGACCTTGTTCTATGTTATTTAATTATCAGCATAAGTAAGGAAATTTACCTTCAATTCTTAGTAATTAATCTTGTTAGTAAATGTTAGTCCTCACATTAATTTATGATTATAATAATTTGAATAATTATGAGAGTAATAATTTAGTATTATATATATATATATATATATATATATATATATATATATAATTAGTTGTTAGAATATATTAGTTTATTATATATATTATTGTATGTTATAAAAATATTATGCATATACGTTTATTCATATTCATCGAGATATGAGGAGAGATTTGTGGTGATGGTGACCCTATTTATAGGAAAGACATTCCTATATATTTATAAAACCCAAATGGATATGAAATAGAATAAGTTTTATAGTGTGAAGAATCATATTAATATATATATATATATATATATATATATATATATATATATATATATATATAATTAGTTGTTAGAATATATTAGTTTATTATATATATTATTGTATGTTATAAAAATATTATGCATATACATTTATTCATATTCATCGAGATATGAGGAGAGATTTGTGGTGATGGTGACCCTGTTTATAGGAAAGATATTCCTATATATTTATAAAACCTAAATGGATATGAAATAGAATAAGTTTTATAGTGTGAATAATCATATTATTAATTATCTATGTTTAGCTTCATTATTTTTGCATTTAGTTTATAAAGATCTGAACCAGACTCATTATCTAGTATCAAAGCTAAAATAGTAATGGCTTGTTAATCTATGGAGGGGTAGATTTGATGCAAGATATATTGGCCCACCTATGAGAATCAATCTTAGCTGTGAGGATGAGAGTTTAGTATTTATAATATTTTACCAATTTTTAAAGAAACATATAAATTATTATGTTAAACCAAATAATACACTATTCCAATGGATTTGTATCCTAATCATGAATCGTGTACTTATTTAGGAAGTGTTTTTGTAAAGACTCCAAGCATGGATATACCAATTTTACAAGATCATTAGCTTTACATCAAATAGTGGGATGACCATTCAATTCTTATTTCTCAATCCTATTCTTAGATCCATATTTGAAGGTGGTAAGTCATGAATCACTCATCACAGTTGGTAGATTATTTATTGAAGACCTAGTCATAGATCAATCCATAAAAAATTAATGATCTTACTATCTAATTCATCTCATGATATGATTCAAAATATTCCTTGTAGATTAGAATGTGTATGTGAATCTATGTGCAAATCATTCACATTGTGTCGTGTTAGAGCTATATCACATTTTATATTGAATCATTTTATGAATCCACAACTCCTCATTCTTATAGGCATTCTATTTTTGTCAAGCCAACCTCAGTTGAATGAAAACCAAGGTCAAAGTGATAATATTTATAGATTATCTAATATCTTATAATATATACTTAATTTTAGGTAACATGGTAAAGGTATTTAAAAAGTGTAGTAGATAGTGGATTAATAAGTAATATTGGTCATTATTACAAATCAATGTGTTAGTTACTATAACAAGATTCTTTCAAAGTAAATCTATAGTTGGATGAAATCATTACTTATTGAATTAATTTTTTAAATGTCACATTGATAAGGATGACGTTTCATTTTGCTACAAGGTATTCATACATTTTGAGCATGACTTTAACTTGGCATTATCATTCACTACACCATTCTATAATATCCATGTATAGGTTGCCAAGTCCTCAAGAAATATGCCAAGTATTACACATTAGTCTTTTCAAAGATTTAATATAATTAGAATTCTAGTGATTTATGCATTAAGATCTATAGTGCATTGGTATCATTAGATTTAACACATGATTCAACACATCTAATTCGATCTCTTTTATGCAGGTATAGTTGGTTCATGCATTTTACCTCTATCTCAAGCTCAGTCAATGACTAAAAAATTAAATTTTATTTGGTTAGTTATTTTGTATTGTGTCGGTATCTTTTAATTTTGTTTTTCTTAGTCATAAATTCAATTCTTTATCATATTATTATAAGTCAAGTTCATGTTTAGGTATATTGTTAAGATTTTGTAATTTAATAGTTGAGATTCATATTATTATTAGAAAGTAATAAAATAATACTTTATAGTTGATGTGTCTTAGTATCTTAAGTAATATTTTAGTTGGTCCAAATAAATTTTGTCAAGTTTTACTATGTTTCACTAAAAATTCAAAATAAAAAATGAGTGTCTTTTATAAGTCAAAGGTTCATTTTTTAATATGTCCAAAAATTCAAAATGATTAAAATTAAGAGTCATTTTTATGTCAATAAAATATGTAAGATCAAAATAATAATGATTCAATATATTTGGAGTCATTATAAAAAAAATAATGTATGTTGATTTTCAAAGTCAAAAATACAATCCTATGTAAAGGATGCATTATCGGGCGACCCTAACATCCTGAGTCAAATATGTTAGTTATGTGTTTGGGGGTTTATTTGTTAAAAATGACATGATATTGAGACTTAGAATAAAATTAACTAAATAAGTAGCTTCAACATTGGAGGTTTGAGGGCACTAGAGGATGAAGGCTTTCTACGCCTTTCATTAGCCACTAACGAAGGGGTGCTCTTTCTATAGTGGAACATATATATTTTTTAATTTTTGCAGTCTTTTATATATGTGATGAATAAATGATGTATTTCCTATTTTTCCACATATTTTACTACATAAAAAATGTGTTTAAGAGATATAGGAGTGAAATTTGAATAGATTGTTCATTCTTGTAAGTTCCCACACTTTATACATTGATGTAGTTCCCTTAGTGAATGGTTGATGGCATATGTACCTATTCAATTCTCTCACACTAATTATATTGATTTTCTCTTGATAGTGAATGATTTATGAGAGGTTGATGTGTTCCTTATCTACTTTCATTAAGTTCTATGAAACACAAATTAACATGTAAGGCCTAAGGGGGGAATGTTAGGAAGTGTTAGTCCTCACATTAATTTGTGATTATTATAATGTGAATAATTATGAGAGTAATAATTCACTATTATATATATTTAGTTAGTTGTTAGAATATATTATTTTTTTAGATATATTATTGTATGTTACAATAATATTATGCATATAGATTTATGCATATTCATAGGGATATGAGGAGAGATTTGTGGTGATATGGTTCACCCTATTTATAGGAAAGACATTCCTATATATTTTTAAAGCCTGAATGAATATGAAATAAAATAAATTTTACAGTGTGAAGAATTATATAATTAATTATCTGTGTTTAGATTCATTATTTATGTGTTTAGTTTATGAAGATCTGAACTAGACTCATTAAATATAACATTTTCTTTGAAAAGAGTTGGTTGCTTTCTTATTTATTTCTTAAAATGACAAATTGGTTTTTAGTCATTAATTTTCATCTTTTTTTTCACTTTGTCTTGATTTACCTATAAAATATGTACCAATTTTTTTAATTCTACTTAGATACTACCTTGAAGGGCTCCATGATACTCTATTTATGGTTATTATATATCAATTATAGATACTATGGTGTGAGGGGCTTGCCCCCATACTCATAGCTATATTACAGAGTTAAACATAGTGTTTAGTTTCCATAGACCTGACAATATTTTAGAAATCCCTAGGATTTATGTTTGAATTAAACTTTAGGAATCCAACCATATGTTTGATTCTATGGTGCATCAGTTATCAATTAGCATTGAGAAGTTATTCTTAGATTACCCTTAAAACTAGGTTTATTTGGCTATGGTAATGACACTTCATCCATATTTAACACTCTAAAACATTGGGCCATCACTATCTAATAGACAATAAAGTATCTTTAGAAGCCTAAAAATTAATCAAAACCCTTTAGTATAGATTCCTAATCTTATTTTAAGATAATTAATTAGCATCAATAGTTGCTAAATTATATTTTATACTTGTTTCTAGTAATTATCTATTATCTATTATATTGTAGATTGTATTGGCTAGCATCCATAAAATTATGTGTTATGTGGTAGTTAGTTTGATATTCAATCTAATTTATTACATACTTCAAATTATGGTTAAATTTTTTTCCCGCCTGTATAAATAAGTCAACCACCTCATCTTAGTATGATATAAAAATCAACTAGATTAACCAATATGATCTAGTATAATCCTATACTATTGTGCCTATATAACTAAGTTGACTAGATCAAATTAATAAACTATCTAAAATCAGCTAGATCAATCAACACAATCTAGTATCATTGTAAAATTTTATATTTTTACTATCTAATAAACTAAGTCAACTAGCTTAACTTTGTAGGATTTTTAGATACTTCTCTATTTTTCCTTGCCTATCAATTTAAGTCGACCATCTCAACTTACAAAAATATTGTATTAAGCTCAATATCTTTGCAACAATAAAAATCCTAGCCAAAACCTTCATAGGCAATGTTTTAGATTGGTATAATCAACTCAAATCTCATACTATATCTAGTTTAGAAGATCTAGTTAATGCATTGGTGCAATAATTCCAAACTAAT
Organism: Torreya grandis; assembly: GCA_037957365.1. Taxonomy (NCBI): domain Eukaryota; kingdom Viridiplantae; phylum Streptophyta; class Pinopsida; order Cupressales; family Taxaceae; genus Torreya; species Torreya grandis. Next base: position 14,499 of record JARHVA010006361.1, read on the forward strand.
AACCTATCTAAAAACAACTTAGCACACTTCATCAATTATAATCAATCAGAATCTAAAACTACATAATTATTCATTAAAAAATGGAAAACCATCTCCAATAAAATAAAACATAACATGTTAGAAGAAAATATACTCCATTTATTCACCAATTCTCTTCATCATAAATTACAATATCACGTTAGGATAATTTCTCCAAAATATTTCAAAGAAGCCCTAAATCAAGTTAAATGAAAATATTTTATCATAAGATAATTTAAGATTTCACATACTCCTATTGGAACATGAATGCTTATGAAATATAAAAGCTGACATGCTACCAATGATGATGTTATGGATAATTATGATTATATTCACACTATTCATGTTATTACTCCAAGTGGTTCCAATGATGTTACTTCTTCACGACCAATTTTAACCAACTCTTTACCACAACCTTTACATTTCCAATGTAAAAAATATAGACTCTCACAAACCTCTTTTCATGGAAAAAATTCAAATTCATCTTCCTAAGCCTTCACCATGATATCTTGATCCTATTTTACCTACCAAACATTGGTATGATCCACATATATTTTATTGGTTTCATGCAAGTTTGGGTCATTCTCATGACACTTTACCCTAATTATGAAACTTCTCTCTTGATTATCTTATTGGCCCTAATTTTGATCATAAAACCCTAATTCATAAATGTCAACAAGCTTATCAAGTGGTATGAAATGTTTTAGAAACCAAAACTTAACATGTTTCCCATAATCAAGATAATGCTCATCTCATTATTTATAAATATCCTCTTCATAATTATAAATTGAGTATTGGTCAACCTCCCACCACTTAAATTTTCAAAACTTTCATCAATAATAATGATGAGAATGTTGTTAATATGAAAAATATGATGAGAGTGTATGTGCACAAAGTTGGGGGATAATTACATGGAAATTTCCTAAAACATGTATGATTTATTTACATAACATGTATGAGTTATTTGAATTTTAGGCTAGAGATATTGAGCCATAATGTGTATGCATTTTTAGTGTTAGGAACGTGTATGTGTTCCTAGCACCATAAATGCCTATGCATTTTCAACACTATTTTTTTTTTGAAACCCACTTGAGCCCCTAAACATCTCATTCAAATTTTTCATTTATTGTCTTATGCCATCACATTATCTTGTTTTTATCTACTTTTTATACTACCACCCAATCTTTTTTGGAAATCTAAAAACCTTGACACATTAATGATGCCACCAAGGAGAGGAGGTAACAGATTTAAAAAAAACCTAATAACCCTATTTTTTTCATTTTTTTGTTATTTTCATTATTTTATTGGTAAATTGTGTTTTTTAAACATCTCACTCTAGTCTAAGAAGCCACCCTTATAACCTTCCTCATAACCCTTCACCTAACCCTCCTCTTAACCATCCACCTAACCCTCCTATCCCTCCTATAGTTCCATAAGATCCTCTAAGCAGTCAAGAGGATCTAGTTTCATAAATAGTGGAAAACAAATTTAAATGGAGAAAATAATTAAGAGAATGAGAGACCCCACTTCCAACAACACCCAATGAACCTATCTAGCCAATATTCGAGAGTTTATATTAGGTCAAGTAGACTCAATAATGAGTCAAATTGATAGATGTTCATCGTATAAGGATATGTGTAGGTTTTATTATGTTGAAAAAATATCAACATAATAGGTGAATAATAAATATATAAAAAAATATAAAATGTGTGCCTTATTCATCAACTTAGCCACCAATGCACCATTTTCACTTACCACTAAGAGTTTCCCTATCCATAGATGCCAAGATAACCTGATTAAATCTAATCTATGGTATTGAAAGTGGATGGTTCTTGATTATCCACCATGTAAAAACCATAAGGTCCCATTTTATTTTTTGAGTAAACTCTAATATGATTTTATCCTCAAGGAGATTTTAAACCATTTTGACTATGGTGAGTTTCAATGTTAATGGAAAGGCTTTGCACATAATCAAATTGGTGCATATCATGCAACTAATTGGCCTACAAAGATCCATCTATAAACAACACTTCATCCTAAGATTTACTTTATGGTGAAGGAGGTCATGAAGATTAACACTATGCACATGCTTAGTGCACTTACTAATACACTCATTCGACATATGAGTAGGCTTTTAAAGACTAATGCTAGAAATACTGCACATAGTATTCATACCCTACCCCACCCCTATAGATCTTATAATGCTATATACACTAGATTTTTAAATTAGGATAGTGGTGATTTAGAGGGATTGGATGATATATTCTTGGTTGATGATTTTTTGGCATAGACATTTGGTATGTACACATCAGCTGATACACACATGTAGTCATCTTTTATATAATTTTAATTTTAATTTAAGTTATATTTGAAAATTTAAAATGTAACAATTAATTTACACATTTAATGAATAAAATATATGTAATTATTATGTTACAGGAGTACCTTCATCACAAAATTTACATGTGCATTTTTTTATCTTACTCAACCTATGTTTACATTTATGGAACCAGCTATAGGGTCATCCACTACTACATTAGTTTATGTTAGTACAACACCATTTACATATAATTGATCTATGTATATTTAAGCATATACTTAATTTAAATTTATATATCGAGGATCTCAAAATTTAAGTATACTACTAAATACACTCTTGGTTTAATAAAGGAGAAATTTTTTCCATATATCTTCAATTAATTATAGAAAACTAAGAAACATTGTTTGTCTATTTGATGACTAGAGTATACACTCCTCCATCACTACAATCTAGGATAGACATAGGCATTATTATTTTAATGTCATTCTCATAGTCACTCATATAGGTACATATTAACTTGTAATTTTGATTTGTATAAATAGATTTATTTATTAATTTTACTACATGTATTTGGGAAAATATAACTTATGTGAATGTATTGTGTATTTAGGAATGCCAAATGACATCTAATAGTCTAATTCAAATGATTAATATGGTATCTCATAATATGTATTCATCATTTCATACTCTTGTTTTTTCAACTAAACCTATCATTGACATAGTTGAGCATCAATATTTGATTGAGTAGGACCATGAGATTGTAGTAAGTACATGTTTAAATGATTTTTTAATTATATATTAATATTAATTTCTTAACTTGATTTCATGTGTAGTATGTTAATTTTATAATAATATTTATTTTTGAATAGGTTTATCTATAATCAAGCTATCAACATAGGACCTGTAATCAAAACTTAGAACAATCCAAGGAATTCAAGGGATCTCCATATAAAAATAGTTAATCCCAAGGAGAGTATGTATGCATTCATAAATTCATAATTTCTATAAATAAATCCTAGCTTAGAGAAGATAAATCATACCTACACTTTTGATTGGGAATACATTGTTTAAGCAGGAGCATGACCAATATGGGGATCTGCTAGACCTGATTATGGGATCACTTATCACAATACACCATGATAAGGAAGGTTTCAAAGGATATATTCTAACACAATCATGGAATAACCCTAATGGGATCCTAGGTTTTGATATTTCACCTATTCTAATAATAAGAAAAGTAAATCTAATCTAGTGCTCACCAAAGCTTGTAGCACAAAGTGGGGGTTAGAAACAATAAAACTAAACATGCATAAAAGACATATACTCACATCAATGTATAGGGAGTTATAATGTATGGAATAGAAGCACAAATTAATTATCTATCTACTCTTTCAAAAGGAGAAATAAAGTTAGGAATACTTACCTTGAAGATGAAACCATCAAGCCTTAATCTCTCCCTTGGTTAAGGTGCTTCATAAGAAATTATTGTGGTATGTAAAGATAATAAAGACAAATCTGATCTAGGATACACAACCTATCAATTTATCTTAAATACTTCTCCACAAGATAAGATCCATATCTCCAAATAAAATTATGGAACCCTAAGCTTTACTTCTCAAGTAGAATGGTCAATATGCAAATGTTCATTTGCACTTACTTCTTATTCACTTATTTCTTATCAAATGGTGTGAAATGAACTTGTATATATAAGTGTATCTTACCATAAATCTTATAAAAATTTTATCCAAAGGTCAAAATAGCTCCTAAGGGAAAATAACTTGAAACTATATAGAGTCGACCTAGTCAACCCTATATATCTGACTGGTAAAATGGGATTTAGGTAAGGAAAAGGAGAATAAAGTTTGTAAAAAGTATGGAATGGGTACAATAGAGAAGAAAAATCTTAGGTTAAATGGTTTTAGGAGGCAGGTGTGTAGATAACATTTGGAAAAAAGGGATAATAATCTAATTAAGCACTAATGGTTTGCCAACCTATTTCTTGATGCACTCTTTAAGGCATGCACTCAGAGAGATTGAGACTTTATGGATTATTACAAGATAAAAAGTGTTAGTAATTGGTAAAAGTTTTAAAATATTATGTCTATACATATTATCGAATTGAAGTTCATCACATGTCACATGAGTGCAACATGGGATGGTGCTTTAGGAAATAGAACATGATAACACAATGTTGATGCTAAGTAAAGTGTAGTAAATGGAAAAGAAGATAAATGAAAGGATATAATTGAAAAAAAATTACCTTTATTTACCTTAGTGTTGTAGATGAAAAAAGAGAAGTGAAGAGAAATGAAGGTGTCCCATGTGAATAACACTAGGTGAACCTGTAGAAGTTGTTGCTAAAAATAGCCAAAAATCAATTTTGTTGGAATATAAGCATATGATAGTGGAAAATATTATCTACAACATCAAAAATATAGAACATTTTATGGTTCAAAAAATGGATGAGTAAAAATAAAGATAAAGGAAAAATATGGAATTTGCCAGAAAATAATTGAAATATTTAAATTTTGAAAAGTGTTTTTAAATAGGGTGAAATGAAAGTCATTTGTTATTTTTTACTTGTGAAGGAGAGAAAAAAAGCTCTAAGGGACCAAATGAGCTAGGATGGAGAGGAGATGATAGGCTAGATGAGAGGGACCCCCAGAGGTGATAGCGGGTGTATGACAGGTGGGCAATTGAAAATCTTAAACTAGTTTTTTGAATATTTTAGTGTTTTAAGTTTATTTTTTTAAATTTGTGATTTTTGGCATTTATAGACATTGAAATGAAACAAAATTAGATGATATAGGTAGGGAAAATTTTTTAGAGAAATGGGTTTGAAAGGTTTAGGAATAAAACTACCATAAGTCAATTTTTGTGTAAAATGTAAGGGGTCAATAGGGAAAAACAACTGGGTTGACCTAGTAGGCTAAAATTTGGCAAAATCCACACCACTGACCCAATAGCTATGTTATGACCCTGTACATTTTATAGATAACCAACCTAGTATATTTTGTCAACTGATCTAAAAATTCTAAAATGATAATGTAGTACTAAGGGGGGAAATAAGAGGGTTAACTTAGATTTTTAAGTCAACTAGGCTAAAAATAGGGAAATATTGGTCAAACTAGTTTGACCAAAGAACCATAATAGTATATAAATGC